>JASANA010006492.1:0-65518 GCA_030248095.1 Ptycholaimellus sp. GST1_10
GGCAGGTTACTAAAAGACCTATAGGCCAAGCCCAATCGATCCAAACCCAGGGAGGAGGTAAGGATGGCAAAGGAAACCTCGGGGAAGTCTGCCTGCGGCTGATTGAAGGCAGCTTCATCGGTCAGGTCGACGAGGTCGGGCTCGTCGGTGTGGGTCAGGGCTTCCAAGCCCTCCTCCACCATCCCCGCACTGGCGTTCAGCGGCAGGCTGTCGTCCCCTTCATAGACCGGCGATGCGCCTCCTGGCTCTGGAATTTCGGTCCGTTTCTGGAGGAGGAGGAAATGAGGATTGATGAAGCCACCAACGCATGGGCTGAGGCTGGGTGTAGAGGGACTGAGACTGCTGCATCATGAGGGCGGCGTTGGCGTTGTACTGTTGCCAGAAGAGGGCGTTGTTGTAGGGCTGGTTGGGAGGCATGGCGGGGTTGTAGGAGGGCTGGTAGCCTTGGTAGCCAGGGTAGCCTGCGTAGGCTGCCTGTCCGTAGCCCGGCTGCCCCGCTCCGTTCGCGTAGGCCATGGCTGGGTAGCCTGGAACCCCAGTGTTTCGCGTTTGGAAGTCTTCAGAGAATATAACTAATAGTAAATCAATTTTCGTAAACTGCGTTCTCTGCCTTTCTGTCAAAATAGAGAAGTAGAGAATGAGAAAGACTGTCTGGAACTGCTACAATTGCATCAAATAGTTGGCGATGGATTTATATTGCTGAATGCCAGTTGTTTGCTGCAGAGGAAAACAAGGGCTGACCGGGCACACCGGCGTTCTGGTGGATTTGGCGCTGGAAGTTGGCGAAATTCTGGTCTGCGCCGGCGGCATCCATTGCTTCCTTCCTTGGGCGATGACTTGCTGCTGAAGCTGCTTTTGTTGGAAATGAATAGGCTGGTAGAATGACGACTATTCGGATTAGCTACACAAAGATTATCGATGGATGATCCATATCAGATGGCGCCATAATTTGAATGTGTGCAATTTGAATGGCTTTCATAATTCCTGAGATTTTAAAGAATGCATGATCTAACTTCGACATGGTCAAAAACCGAAATTTTTTTACACCTTGCTTTATGAACATTTTGCGACCGGAAATGAATAGGCCCCGGCAAATGAGACTTTGTTCATCGACACGCACGTTTCCATGAACATCATGCGGCAGAAAGGATTCGCTCCCATCTTCAATTAAATTTGTTACACCATTTGCTGCGCCTTCTGCGGCCAAGTACGACCGAAGCTCTGTCGTATTATGTACCAAATTTATGCCCAAATATTGCGTCTTTTGCACTATTATTTTCCTCTCGCTGCCCATAAGCAGCCCAGTTTTGTGGAATTTTAGATGTGTCCAGTCAAATTTCACTTTTTACCCATGGGGCAAACAATGAGCAATATAAAAGCATAAAAAAATGCATCACCAGCGCAAGGATCCTTTCAATCAAAAACCAGCGCGCATAAACGCCAGCTCTTGGTAGATTTCCTGCTCCACTGCCTGAAAGCTTTTTTTGATATCTTAAAACAAAAAAAACTGTTGGGACAAAAAGTGAAAGATTACCTCAAACTTGGCCTTGATGACGTTATCGGGTGGCATCGCAGTCTTGGAGGCCAGCCACTGACGCATTCTGGTCACTAGCACTGCCTCAAAGGTCGACACGTAGGCCCTAACTGCCTCCTCCTTCGACCCCGGTCTATAATTTCAGTTTACTTGTTTGGAAGTTCGACAGCAATATGTTAACCTTGGTTTATCAGCAATTGATTCAGCTTGAAAAACATTTCTTTGGAACAAATGGAACAGGGTTGCGGACAAAAGTGCCCATGGCTAAAAGTGCCCAGGCTAAAAGTGCCCCGGCTAAAAGTGCCCAGGCTAAAAGTGCCCACGGCTAAAAGTGCCCATGGATAAAAGTGCCCACGGCGAAAAGTGCCCAGGCTAAAAGTGCCCACAGTGTGTTTTCATTTTCATGTATTAAATCAAGTGGAAATATAGGCAGTTGTTTTCCAAAGATTGAGAGAGGTTATTTCTACCAACGTTTCTGTATTTATAATGATGAAAACTTATAAAATCAGTTCCAATTTTGTGGGCACTTTTAGCCTGGGCACTTTTAGCCGTGGGCACTTTTGGCCATGGGCACTTTTAGCCGTGAGCACTTTTAGCCTGGGCACTTTTAGCCGGGGCACTTTTAGCCTGGGCACTTTTAGCCATGGGCACTTTTGTCCTACACCCAATGGAACAAATGCAATTTCGAAAGTTGCAAAAAATGTGGGTGAATGGGACAAATGCAATTCCGAAATTTGCAAGAAAGCGAGTGAGCTCAGAAACCGACTCCAGCCACGGTCTTGGCGTGCAGTGGGCATTTGGAATGGAAATATAACGCAGTGCCTAAGAAATTGCATAGATATCTACCTGGCGAGGACGGCTGTGAGGCCTGTGAGAAGAAAGAAGAAGAAGATGGCCATGCTTGCGAGCTTTCTGATCTAATGAGGCTTTGGTCGATCAAGCTTGTGCCTTTATAGGTTCCAAGGCTGTTTGCGTGGGTGGCCCAGTTAGCTAAATCTGAATCGATGATCAAGGCGCGTGCTGGACGGCTAATAAGACTTGCCTAATTTAAGGCAAGACTTGGCCGGAAATGATTCAGCAATGGCACCAGCGAGCAAAACACGCAATCGTGCTGCCTGCCCGATATTTTTCAGATTGAAGCTCTCCAGGCTCTGCGTCAGGATGATGGCCTGGTGACTGAACGGCGCGGGAAATGCTATCGTCTTCACACAAGGGCTGGCCTGGGTGACATACAGGGAGAGGGAGAGCAAAGTATTCCTAAATTAATTCTAAATATTTGAAATAAAATTTATGTTGGGAATGTTTAGGCGCAAAACTCTTTGCACTTCACTTTAGCAGCAGGCCCGTAGGGTTCCGGCCAGATTCGAGGGCTACTGCTAATAGCAGATGCCGAAAAGACACTGACAATTGAAGGCAAGCCTAATAAGGTTAACGGCAATCTGCCTCTCTGTCCCTAGACCCATCACGAGCTCTATCCCTCAGGGCGGCAGCCTGTCGCCCATCCTCTGGGACATCATCTACCCCGAGCCCCAATTCTCAGAACTCAGCGCCAGTGGCATTCACTTCTGGGCCTTTGCCGATGACCTCAAACTCACCTCCTCCCGCCCCCGTCAAATGCAAGCAGCCCTTGACCTAGTGAGCACTTGGTGTGTGCAATGGCAGATGAAACTTTCCGCTCCAACATGTGTCATCCTCCCAATAGGGACAGGGCTTCAGACCCAATGCTCTGTCAGTGGATCCCCACTTCCTCCACCCTCAACAGCCACCCAACGAGATCTGGGAGTCCTAATGACGCCCAATCATTCTCTCCCCACTGCTCAAGCATAGCTTCCAAAAGTTGCTCTGTATGTGCTCTTCCTCTTATCCTAAAAGCCTTCACATCTGCTGCCCCCTTACCCTCATTCAAGCCTACAGCACTTTTGCCCACCCTCTGCTTCAAACTGCCTTGCCTATTTTCAATTCCATCAAAGGTGCTGACAAAATGAGCCTAGAATCTGTTCAACGCAGGTTTACAAGGTGTGTGTTCTGTCGCTTTCACTGGAAAGACCATGGCTATGAGAGTAGAGAGTTCACCTTAGAGCCCCTAGACAAATGACGAGCCAATGCTGATCTGTCATTCCTCCACAAAGTGTACCTAGGCTTGCACTACTGCCCCAACCTTGTCCAGAGAAAAATCAATGCCCACCCATTTTCACAGAACCACCGCCTCCTCCAAGACCTCTCTGTCCGAGGTCTTTGTCCACTCTATGTGGCCCCAGTGCTGTGTCCAGTTCGAACCAAATCTTGAAACTCATTCTGTCTTCCCACTCAAAGTTCTGTGATTATCTTAAGCGAGACTGATTCGCTTTTTGGCAAGCAATTTTTTGTTACTGCCTTTTTCTCCCAGTGTTGCTGGAGTGAAAATCAATTCAAATCGAGTGGGGTAGCTAGGGCAAAACAGCAGAGAAACACTCTCACCAAAGGAGACAGGGTGAGGAGGTGAAATCATGAATATGAATTGTATGGCCTTTTTATCGGCTGCCCTTTTGGTCAAAGAAGGTGTGGAAGTTGTTCGATTCAATGTTTGCGGCTCCGCTTTTGGTCCAGCAGTAAAGATAGATGATTTCAAGCCTAGAAGGAGAGAAGCCTGAAAATTATGTGGCTGTCTCCTGCCTCGCAGGGCTTGGAATCCTAGCAGACCAGTCCATCTATCAAATCTACCACTGTTGGCCGATAAATCATCAGCCACAGCATCCCTTAGCCCTAACTATCATCTAGTCTCACTTCCCTTTTGACGACATATTTGCTTCGCCGCGAGATTTCCGCAAGATTTAATTCCATACTTCCTGTCACCATGCCAGCGAAGGGTTTTTATTGGCTTTATTAGTGCCGCGCCGCCCAATGACACTTCATATTCACTCCACGGCTTACGTCTTGGCACTCGAGCAAGAGTTTGGGGAAAATCCAGAGACCATGAATGCCGCTATGCAAGGAACTTCTTTTCTGAAGCTCACACAAGTGCAAAAACGATACTGGGCCCAGTTCCACACCATCAACCACGGTCTCCTCACCGGTGTCGCCAATGCTGAGCCGCCTTTCAGCTATGCCTGCATTTTTGAGGTTCTCTGGGAGTGGAAATATTAGCTGAGCTCAGTTTTGTTAGGAACATTTTAGGACCCCTTTTGTGCTCCAGCCGGAATCAACATCGACATTTTTCGAGCCCTGGCCAGCATGCTGGGCCTGGAGTTCCGCCTGCTGGAGAATGTGTCCGGAGCTACTGGATATCCGGTAATAAGCGCTATATAAAAAAAAATTTTGAAAATATAAATAATAAATTTTATTAAAAATTCTGATACAAGTTACTTAAATTTGAAAGAAACTTAATTTTATATTAAGATTTTGTATATTTCAAAAAATTAGATTTAAAGTTAACAATAATTGAAGGCAGAAAATTCCTTTATGCAGCTGAAAAAAGGGGAAGATTGTAGCTGGAGAACGGGAGCTGGAGTGGGCTGATTGGCATGCTGTTGGATGGGAAGGCGGATATGAGTGCAAGTTTGATCTCCGTGAAGCCTCAGCGTCTGGAGGCTGTCGACTACTCTGCTCCCGTCTCCTACTACCAGAATGGCTTTGTGCTCAAAAAGCCCGTCAAGCCAGATGTCGCCGGTATTTCATCAGTTCATTTTTAATTGTGTTTACAAAAATTATTTTTAAAACACCAATTTCGGCTAAGGTATCTGTTACTGAGGTATCTGGTCAGATACAGATACTTTTATTTTGACCTAAGAAAACTAAATTAGCTTTTTGCAGCATCTCCTTTGTTCCTTCTCAGTCCGCTCACTTCTCGTGTCTGGCTCATCCTAATCTCCGCCCTTCTCATCTGCGTCAGCCTCGTCACCCTGGAAAAGGCCTTCCACCGGCCGAATGTCTCCCTTATTCGATTCATTGGCGAAGGTTTGTCCATTGATCCAAAGCAAGCAGAAAAACACAAAAATTGCAGCCTAATTTTGACAATTTAAAATTTCGAAAAGTATCAAATTTTTTTGAAACTTTCAGCTTTCACCCAAGTCGTTCGAACTCTCTTCCGGCAGACAATCATCACCTCGCCCTATCCGGCCATATCTTGTCTTTTGGCATTCTGGGAGTTTGCGGCCTTCTTCACAACCGGCCTTTACGCTGCCCATTTGACGTCAAGCCTACTGATTGTCGCAGCCCCACCCAAGCCATTCCAGGGTTGGCTTTATTCCCACCAAAAAGGAAAAAAATATCAAAAAATATCAAAAAATTAAATAAAAGTATTGGAAGGCATGGACGAATTCTCGCGTGGTGTTTTTGAAAAGCGTTATCGATTGGTTTCTGTGGACCCACCCACGGCGCCCTGGCTCCAGCCGCACCCAAACACTTCTCTCACCAACAGCCCCATTCCAGCTGAACGTCTCAGGATCGCCTACCGATGGAATCCGCCCTTTTTCGTCGACTCTGAAGAGCAGGTTGTCGCTGTTTCGTTTTTGAAAGAAAATCAAGTTTTAAACTTTTCTATGAATTGGAGTGAAGATAAATGAGGAGACTTGTTCATTTCAGGCAATGCTAGCAATAAAAAAGAATGCCACCCTGGTCTTTTACGATTCATTCTACCAGCTTCTGGACCTAACGGCTCGGCACTGCGACCTAATCGTGGTGGAAGACCGCTTCACCAGCCCCAAATGGCTATCCTTCGCCTTTCCCAAAGGTGTTCTTTCAGTTTTCCATAAATCTTGAGTTTCAATTGACAGCCTGGCCGCTTTGTCCAATCCCAGGCTAAAACTGAAACATTCAGGCTCCAAGCTGCAAGAGATCGTTTCTCTGGCCCTGCACACGGAGTCCACGCATGTGGACAGCTTCCTGCAGCGCCTCTACCGCCAGTATGCCCGGCGAAGGAAGTGCAGCGATGCTTTGACCACGGAGGCTGAGTATCGCCCCTTCGGCCTCCTACACGTCCAAGGTTTCTGTCTTTATTCAATATTCATTGCTCATTTCTTTTTTCACTTCCCTTTATTTCATCACACAATTTATTCATTCCGAATTTTGCTCAATTCGTGCCTAGCTTAGCACTGCATGGGCAGAAGAGAGGCTTGAAAACTGCAAGAAAGCAATATTTATCAATATGCCAAACTGTATTCATTTTTTTCTGTAAGAATATAGGTAGGAATTTGGAAATAGCATAGGCAGCTACTACTACCACAGCCGTTCGATGTCATCTGAAGGAGACTGTATTGAAGGCTGTGCCTGGGTCTGGGTCTACGGCATGAGTTTGGCGCTAGTTGCGATGCTGTTGGAGCGAATTGCCCGTCTTATTGCACGTTGGCGGGAGCATTTGCGAAAGCAGAGATCTCTCAGCCCTGCACTCAATCTCGTCTCCTAGTATTGCCTCTTCTATACCTTCTTGCCAGTAGACGGACTTCTTGCCAATCTGTTGTGCTCTATTTGCATGGTGTTTTTATGGTCTTAGCAGAAAATCAAGGCATGGCATTTATTAAAGACCAAGACAAAGACTGTCTGTCAGACGCACAAGAAGGATGCGTGTTTTGAATTTTATGAAGACCTACGGAAGGCGGCAGTTTTCAAAGTAATTGACATTTACCCTTCATTTTGATATCTTTTCCTAGCTTGCGAGCATCGCTGAAGGTGCTTTCTTGCAAAGGTGCAGTAAAACATGAGTTAATGGTCAATTCCACCTTTCCATACATGGCTGTTTGTGCCAAACAGTCGGAATACTTTTTAAGCGAAATTGACAATCAGCATATAAAAAGAAAAAGCACACAGTGAAACAAGATGCTACTGATCGAATAGCACGTCATGATAGAATATTCTGGAAGGCAGCCTTTTTCCGCCCAAACCGCTTGCGTGCTTTCCCGAGATAAAACTGAAACGTTGAACGATCTCATGATCATGTTTCAAATTTGGACTGGCGCGAAGAGAGTGCATAGGGTTTCGCTTGGGGGGAGCTGGGTTTCAATTATTGACCCGCTTCGCGCTAATGCCATATTTTTTTATTTCATTAACCCAAAGCGCTTTGCGGTCACCAGTGCGCTTTGCGCCATCATACCTGCTTCAAGCCTTGGTCTCAGTAACGCGCCCAATTGAATTTAGGGTGAAAAGAAATGCCTATGGTACAGAGGCATAAAATGGGTATCACGAACTTTCGTACCCGGGATCTTTCGTACCCGAACTTTCGTACCCGAACTTTCGTTACCCGAACTTTCGTACCCAGGAACTTTCGTACCCGAACTTTCGTACCCAGGAACTTTCATACCCGAACTTTCGTACCCAAATATTTGTACCGTATAATCTGTTATTAAGCTTGTGCCAAATGCTTTGCCACAATTGAGCCTTAAAGCTAGCTCAGAATTGTATGAAAAGAGGCAAAAAAATGTATGACCAGTAATTTTTGGTTGTTGTAGCTTTGAGGAAACCTAGCTCCCTGTATTGACTATTTTGATGAAGATTTTTTTTAGCATTTTGCAGGCGGATAAAAATGTTTCCATGAACATCAAAGATCACGAAAATCTATTGGTATTCTTAACCCTAACCCAAAAATCAGTCACCCACAAAGATCAAAGCATTATTAAACTAGACCTAACACCTAAGGTTGGAGGTAGGAATGCTGAGAACAGTACCCTGAGGTTATACTTAATAACACTTGCGCTTTAAACTGAACGAGCAGACCATTTTGTTAGAATTTAATGTTTGGGTACGAAAGTTCGGGTACGAAAAGTTCCGGGTACGAAAGTTCGGGGTACGAAAGTTCGGGTACGAAAGTTCGGGTACGAAAGTTCCCGGGTACGAAAGTTCGTACAACCATAAAATGCACCTTGTAGAGGCGATTGCGAAGCTCGGGATTGAGGCCGGTCAGACGAGAGCCTTCCAGTCGACTGTTGTAGGCCAGCTCAAACAGCGTGGTCTCCAGAGCGACAGAGTTTAGACTCACCATGTCCACCACATGCAGGGCGTTTACCAGCAGCCTCGTGTCTATCAACGTCAAAGTTTGGACTGAACACTATATACCATCAGGGGAGCAAATTTTGCAACCGATGTGCCTGCAGTCGCCGTCATCGGAGGAGGAGGAGGAGGAATCCAGGCAGGAGCAGTCGGATGCACTTCGCTTCACAGGCAGAGCAATGCTGTGCAGAGTCTCCGAGAAGCGCTGGGCGAAGAAGTCGGCGAGGTTCACGCTGCCGAGGACCGCCGCCAGGTCCTTGCTCTTGACGCCGTGGACGACGAGCTGCTTGAGGAGCAGCTCCTTCTCCGTCTTCTCCTCCACCGCGTACACCTCCCAGGCCTGGCTCAGACGGACCAGCTCCACCACTCCTTCCTTGCTCGATGCTTCTAGAAATTTCCAATCAATTTTTGCCGCAGCGCCTTCTTTCCCAAATTTTATTTACTGCTTTCAGGCAAGGCTCAAAAAGTACTTAGTTTTTTGAAAAATTTTAAAAAATTTTGAAAAATTTAAATGTTTTCCATGAATGAAAACCTTGCAGAGACTGAATGAAGACGCCGCGGAGATTGTCCTTGAGTGTGTCCACCTGCCACTCCTGAGCCAGGTTGGCGAGTGGCTCCAGGTCCTCGTTGGCGATGAACAGAAGCTTGCCCACTCTGTTGAACTTCACTTCCTCCTTTCGCTCCACCTCCACGCGATCCAACCAGCCCAGAAACACCAACACATCGCTCAGCCTGCAATTCAAATTTGGCTTCCATGGAGCCAAAGAACTAGCAAAGACACCAAAAAACTAAGGAATCAAATAAGCTCGGAGGGAGAAAAAAGCGCTATTTTTTGCCGGGCAGCTTCGCGCAGCCTTGCTTGGCCTCTTTGTAGGGTCCGAAGACGAGTCGGTGGAGAGTTTCGCTGGCATTTCCCACCGTCTCCTACGCGTCAACTCAGAGTTTTCTTTGAAGTGAATGAACAGTGGAAGTTGATGAAATAGCAGAAAAAACAGACAGAACAGAAAATCGAAAAAAAATTATTAGATTTTTTATAAAAAATCTTACCTGGGCCACCCAAAGCGTCTGATCCTCGACGATGAAACGAAAATTGGCCGTTTTGCTCTGGGTCTGATAGCGCTCGGGCACTACTGCCATCTTCTCACTCTCCATCTGTTGGAAACTGCCAACCAGAATTCTAGACGAAAGGCAACTGGACCTCTGCGTGATTGGGCTGTGTGTTTTGGCTTTCTCCGTATTGCCAGGCACTGCCGCCAGCCCTCTGCCAGGAATTGTGCGACGAGAAACAATATTACTGCGATGCAGTTTGTGATCAGAGAAAAGTTATTCTGCTGACACGGAATACACCAATTATGCGCTCATTTGCAACAAAATTTTAGGATACTTGCAGCCGAGATGTGAAATGAAATGAAAAATGAACTAGAAAAGAAAATGAAGATAAGCTATCAACCAATTGAGCATGAAATGAAAAATATTGATATGCAATGATGATGATATTCGAAAGTTGAAATATTTAGGCATTAGTGTTTTTGCGAATAATATTGCAGTGGCCAAAACGTTTTAGATCGACTTTCCTTGACATGAATTAATCTCTTTCAAATTTTATGTGTTTTGAGATTTTACATGTTAACTTTTTATTTTTTATTTTTGTCTCTTTGCTATAGCCTATCTAATCTATTTTTTAACTGCAAAAATATACTCTGCGAATTTCTTTTTCGATGTGTTCTATTTTATTTTGTTTTTCACTTTTCTCTAGCCACTGACAATGAACAGCAGAAGTACGCATTCACAACGAACAGAGTTTGGAGAAAAGGAGTGCTGCCTATCCGGAATCGGAATAAATCACATCATCTGCAAGTGAATTCCAGCATATTCCAGAAAGGCACTATTCGATTTGTGAAGTGTCACCTTCTTTGCAATGTTCCGGCAGCCTCCATTGCGAGACGATTGTTGTGTAGCAGGTGCCTTTGTAGTTGCCGAGGGACAAGAAGGTTAGGGGCATGGACTAGGTGGTGGAAGATTTTGTGAGCCAGGGAGAGGTCCAGTGCGGCCCGCCTGGAGGCGAGTGTGTGGAGTCCCAGCTGCCCCAGCCTCCTCGGATAGTCCTTCATCGCATATTTGCATCAACTGTACACCTTACGAGTGAAGTATCTTTAAACAAACGCAATGGAATTTTGATCGGCCACCCTGAGCTGATTCCAGACAGGTGAACTGCTTTCCAGTATTGGCCTCACAAACGTTTTGAAGGGAGATACTAGACGCTTGGAGTTGCTGGAGGAGAAGCATTTTAAAACTATTCCGCAGGCTTGCCTAGCTTTTTTAACTATTTTTGCAGCATGGAGAGTGAAGCGGATTTGGCTGTCCACTTCAATCCCCAGATCGCAATAGGATGAGGCAGAAGGTAGCTCAGCAGCTAGGTGAAGGGAGAGTGGAGGTGAGTTCACGATTGGGAGGACAGCACATTTAGAGGGTGATAGCTGGAGCTGCCACGTCTCACACCAGTCTTCCACGAATGCTATAGCCTCCTGAAGTTTCCCTTCCTCCCCACAGAAGATTTTGCAGTCATCTGCGAAGGCTGCGCATAGACAAATTTGATTGATCCCCTCTGCAAGACTCATATAGTATAGATCAGGAAGAGGATTGGTGCTAAGCATGAGGATAGATCAGGAAAACAGGTCTCTAAGATCCGGTTTGTAAAGGGGTTGGTATGGTGGCAGCTTTTTGGGCTGTCTCCTAGAACCCCCCCCCCCCCAAGAATTACACCCCCCACCCAAGGGGTTACACCCCCCCCCCCCCCAAGAATTACACCCCCCCCCCAAGATATACACCCCCCCCCCAAGATATACACCACCCCCCCAGGCAATTTGACCAATATTTCAACCAATACTGCTGGTTGCTGTAGATGTTGTGTATATATGGCATACATTGGTGAATATATTCATGTTTACGGAGCATAATCAGGAGTCCAATAGTACCTAATCAATTTCAACATTTCTACAAATATGACCCTGCCCTTCTTATGGCCATGGAAGCGCCGGAACATGTATGAATATAGGTATCCAGGAAGAAGCTCTCCAGTGGGGTCCCGCTTGTTCCGTAGAGTATCTTTGAGATGTTTCCAGCTCATTTCTGCAAAAAGGTTACATCAACAGGTATAATACACCCCCAGGCTGACTCCTAGTACCACCCCCCCAGACTTACACCCCCCCCCCATATAACCCCCACAAATAACCCCCCCTCGGACAAAATTTTTTTACAGCGGAAATCATAAAATCTCTAAAAACATACAAAATACATTCTAAAAACTATAAAAACATTCAAAAAAAAAAACAAAATACAAGTAAAAGTCTCTAAAAACATTTAAAATAGTACAAAATCTTAGAAAAGTGCCTTAAACATTACAGATTATTGATATCGCGGTTGTGTTGCCTTGGGGGGGGGGGTGTATATCTTGGGGGGGTGTTATTCATGGGGGGGGGGGTGTAAATTTGGGGGGGGGGGTGTAATTCTTGGGGGGGGGGGGGTTCTAGGAGTCAGCCGCTTTTTGGACGCATGATAGTTTTTGCATTAGTTTTGTTGCATCAAAGTACAGCAAGTCCCCGGCCAAGAAGGCAAGACGCGGCCTCGCCCTGCACCCGGCCCTTCCCCCATCAACAGAGCCAACAAACGCCCTGCCCCTTCACCTTCTTCACAAGCTCAACGACCTGCTCTCATGTTAGCTTCTCGCTATTCCATCGGCTAAGTTTCTTTCCAGAGTATATGCTCTAAGCTGGACAATAATTATCAAACAATTTCTAAAAGTACCAGACCAGACAAGACAAGATAAATTAAACTATTAGAAAATATAAAAAACGACCCTTAAGCGTGAAACATCGTTGCTTTCAGTAAGAAGCGAGCGCTGGGCAGCATGGAAGCGGCGGTGGTGCTGGAGAAGACGGACTTGGCCACCGTGGCTGCCCGATTGCTGGGTGACTCATCCGCCCATCAACCCAAGCGCGTCTCCCTCGGGGACTTCCTCGCCTGTCGGGAGGATGAAGCTGAGCCCCTGCAGCGTACTCCAGAAGCCAGCAAAGCCACCCCTCGTCCTCCTCCACCTCCTCCAGCCTCCTCCACCGCTCCAGCCAGCCTGCAACTGCGGAAGATCAAGCCAACCACGCCCTCTACTCCGAATCTTCACGACACAGCAGCTCTGCTCAAGCTGAAGCCCCGGACGCCCTGCACTCCTGTATTGCCTTTGACTTCTGCCCTTTCATTGGCCAGCATAAGAAGCAATCGTTCCAGGTACAGAAGAACGAAAAGAAGGTGCCCAGAAAAGCTCCGGTGATGGAGTCGGCTGAGAAGATGCCTCTGAAGAAGGATGAGAAGACGACGCCGGAGACGGAGAAGAAGTGGATGATGGAGGAGAAGCAGTCTCGCAAGCGTCGGGCTCGTTCCAGCTCTAGCCGTCGCTCTTGCTCCAAGCATCACTGCTCCTCTCGTGGACGCTCACCGAGTCCCTGTGAGGAAGAGGAGGAGGACAAAGGCATCCGTCAGACGCGGATGGAGGAGTTCATGGTGCCCAAGAAGCGCGGCCATACCCTCAAACCCCGCGGCTCCAACCTCAAGCGCCTACATCAGATCTCCATCACCTCCGTCCTACGACCCAAGGCCGCCAAACTTTCGTCAGCTTCTGACACTGGTAACAGTACCTCTGTATTCCCTTTTAGAAACGAAAATTGTTCGTCTGGATAACTTCAGACAAAGACGGCGACGTTACTCTCAACGACAGCATCGAAACACCAGTGCCAGAACCGTCTAAGCCAGGTTTCCCCTGAAATTCCAGTTCTTGCACTGCAATGGGTCATTTGAGTGGTGGCTGAATCGAATGCTGGTCCTGGAGAACATCATCGCAGCCTGCATCCTTGTCTCCAGCCTCAACCTCAATTCTCAGACTGCCCACCCTATCCAACGATGACACAAAAATATTGCCCAAACCCGTTGCTCTTTCTGTCCACCAATTGAGCCGAAACATTAGGACACCCTTTTCAGAACCATAGAAGGAAGATGAAGATTCGATGGGCAAAGTGGAAAAAGTTCTGGCCAATGTCCTCCTTTTACGTTTTTTAGACAATCACAGAAAATAATTTGAAAAATCGAATTTTTTCATTCAATGAAAATAATTGAATTTTCCAACATTTATCCAATAAAAAAGCGAAGAACTTTCACAATGCGGCCTGAAAGCCAGTGAAGAGATGATGGAGGAGCTGGTGGAGGGTCCGGTGGAGCTGAGCTCGGCGGTGGAGAGCATCTTGGCCAACCTCCTCTGTGCCGTCTCCTTCAACTGCTCGCCCAACCAGCCCAAAGCTCCCATCATCGAGCCTGTCGACGAAGTCCAGCCCATCTTCAGCCAAATTCTGGACCGCCTTCCTGACGAGGAAAACGTGGCTGCAGGTCTCTTAGCTTTTTAGAGAAAAATTTGAGTTTCCCAAAAAACGACTGATATTTAGCTGCTGAAGTGGCCAAGAAGGAGCCTGAGGCTGTTTTGAAGAACCTCGTCTCATCTGTAGAAGCAACCCACCCTCTGCCTCAGCCTACGATGACTTTTTCTGCCCAATGACCGATCAGATGCCTGGTTGTAGAAGAAGGGTTTCTGAGTCTGATGAGTCTGATGATTCTGGATTCCGTTGACCAAGCTCTTGTGCCAGCTTCATACTTCCAGCAGCCTTTGCCTGTGACGGAGTCGAGTGCGGAAGACAATGCAAGGGACGGGAGCATCTCATGGAAGAACTCTTGGGCAAGCTGGAGCAGCAGGAGCAGACTGCGGAGGTGAACCAGCTCATGGAGGAGATCCTCAACGACGTCTGCCACTTCCAAACGAACATTGGGAACGACGGGCGGACTCTGGAGCTTGGACCTCAGCCAGTCCTTCAGCTTCGAGCCTTTCAGCCTCCACCAGCCCATCATCCTCGGCATCGATTCTAGCGCTCATTCTTAATCATTGCTCTGGAGCCAACGGTTTGTTAACTCAGAAACAATTTTTCCAGACAGTCTCAAAGAGGAGGCAAAACGGGGCGAGAAACGAAAGCTGGAGGATGGGAGTCTGCTAGCTGGGAAGCGCCAGAAACAAGAGCACTGGCCTTGCTCAAAGCCCAACCCTCTGTTCTGTGCCCTGAGGTTTCCCACTTCTAGCCATGCTTTCCATCTAGCCTGAGTGATTGAAACAGGCAGCTGAGGCGAGTTTTGTGGAGTCCGCTTTGCTGTCCTGGATCTGGGAGCAGAAGGTCAGCAACTTCAATGACAATTGGCTGCCCGAAGATCCGTCGCCCGTCCCCTCCGACTGCTGCCCCATCCAGGGTTTGAGCTCTGCTTTTCAGGGCTTTCGATGAGCTAGGAAAGGATGAGTTTCTGTTTCAGTGAAGCTGGACGCCAGTCTGGCGTTGGAGGAGCTGGTGGAGAAGGTGGAGAAGAGGCCGAGTGAAATTGTTACCGCTGAAATGACCACATGCTCTCTCTTTGGCTGTTCTTAAGACAGCCTTTTTGAGAGGTGTGAGAATTTTTGGACGGCTGAGCACAAAAATTTTTGACCCCCCATTTTTATGACTGGATCTGAAAAAGGGGTTAATTTTATACTATGTCCTAGAATGGGAGCATTCAAAATGCCTCCGTTGGCTCACAATCGCTAATTGATTGAGGGGAGGTCGGCGCAGTAGGTCAAATTTGTGATTTTCAGACCCGCGACACAAAAATGTAACTAGCAAGCTCAATACTCAATGAAATCCGTAAATTCCAACTGTATGGCAACCTCATAGATCTAAGGTGTTTAGTGACACCTTTAAACCACAGATTTTTCTAATTTTTTTTAATGCAAAATCTGATCCAAAATGAAAATCACGAAATATCAAATTTTCATTTTTTTCAAAATTGCTGATTTTCTGTGCCGTAACTACCTAGGCCAGCCTCAAAACTAGCATTTTCGTACTCTCCGTGAAATTTTGGTCTAGAAAATGCCTCATGTTCTCCAAAAAACTGCTGGCCTATTATGACTTTGCTCCGATTTATGTGCCCTCCTCTAAATATGCCCCATGTTATAGCATAGGGCACTTAAGGTAAGACAAAATTTTAGCACTAAAAAACTTCCTGCTCATCGGGAAACCAATATTGCTCAATTTCCTCTTATGAGATAACTACCTTAAGCCTTACGCAGGTACTAAGCAAGAAAAATTGCTGGGTTTCAGTTTAAATTTATGAAAAATTATCCAAAGCATGAGGGCAGGTCAAGAATTAGCCCTATGCTATAACATAGGGCAAAATTGATGAAAAAATTTTGGGTCTTGAATTTTGATTCCAATGGCCTAAATCGATCCTCTAGCCTCAAATACACCCAAAAATATCATTTTTGTGCTTAAATTATAAGAATTTGGAAATTTGACTTTTTCAAGATTTTTGGTCAAATTTGTCCCAAGCTAAGGAAAAACTCAAAATTATGAGATTTTGAAATAATCTAAATTTAAGCACAAAAATGATATTTTTGGGTGTATTTGAGGCTAGAGGATCGATTTAGGCCATTGGAATCAAAATTCAAGACCCAAAATTTTTTCATCAATTTTGCCCTATGTTATAGCATAGGGCTAATTCTTGACCTGCCCTCATGCTTTGGATAATTTTTCATAAATTTAAACTGAAACCCAGCAATTTTTCTTGCTTAGTACCTGCGTAAGGCTTAAGGTAGTTATCTCATAAGAGGAAATTGAGCAATATTGGTTTCCCGATGAGCAGGAAGTTTTTTAGTGCTAAAATTTTGTCTTACCTTAAGTGCCCTATGCTATAACATGGGGCATATTTAGAGGAGGGCACATAAATCGGAGCAAAGTCATAATAGGCCAGCAGTTTTTTGGAGGACATGAGGCATTTTCTAGACCAAAATTTCACGGAGAGTACGAAAATGCTAGTTTTGAGGCTGGCCTAGGTAGTTACGGCACAGAAAATCAGCAATTTTGAAAAAAAATGAAAATTTGATATTTCGTGATTTTCATTTTGGATCAGATTTTGCATTAAAAAAAATTAGAAAAATCTGTGGTTTAAAGGTGTCACTAAACACCTTAGATCTATAAGGTTGCCATACAGTTGGAATTTACGGATTTCATTGAGTATTGAGCTTGCTAGTTCCATTTTTGTGTCACGGGTCTGAAAATCACAAATTTGACCTACTGCGCCAACCTCCCCTCAATCAATTAGCGATTGTGAGCCAACGGAGGCATTTTGAATGCTCCCATTCTAGGACATAGTATAAAATTAACCCCTTTTTCAGATCCAGTCATAAAAATGGGGGGTCAAAAATTTTTGTGCCACCGATTCTCAAACCTATCAAAAAGGCTGTCTTAAAAATTTCGAACAAACTAAGTCGAGCTTTCAGCTTGGAACAAGAAGATTATAAATGATTTATAACGTGCTTAGGCAAGTTCGATCTTCATACATGCTTTCAGCATCGTAAATATGACACAATTCCAACATTACGCAAGTTTTGGTAGGAATGGATGTAATTTAAAAATGCGTTTATTCGGTTTTGGGTTTCAGTGTCTGACTCGGGTTTCGGTGGGGTCTTTATATGGAGGCACTGCATACATGTTTACCAGCAGAACCTGAATTCTTGATAAAGGTCTGGTGTAAATTAATAGCTCTAACCCATAAGCCAGCTCTAACCCATTGTTTGTGAAATTAGTCGTTCATATTAGTTATTTGCTAGACAGGACAGGGCGTTGTTCGTTCTTGAAACTTGCCAGTGAAATTTACGGAATAATTTATCAACAAAAATTTAATTTAGAATTTTGCAGAAATAGAGTATCCATATTTTCGTCCGTTTTTTTGGCTAACATTTGCAGCAGGCTTTTAGTTCGCTATTCGTAGTGGAAAGAAGCACAACCTATTTTACGCTTATTTCTGGCGTGAGCTTAATTTTAGCAGCAATGAATCTAAGCATGGCTTGGGTCTGGTGGCCAGGCAGGGAGCCTTGTCTCGATTCTCCAGCCTCTTTCAACTTCACCGACTGCTCAAGACCTCACCCGTGGCTCAACATCTCTCTTCTTGCCTTGAATGCAGTCTTCAAATCCCGCCTCCACATTCATTTCGTCCCCGCCGATGGCTATTCCCATCCTCAGGTACCAATGGGTTTTGAAATGTGATAGAGAGAAAACAGTATCAGTACAATGTGAAACTTTCGAAAAGCTGCAATTAGTTCTGTTGTTCGATAAAAGGGGCTGGGCGCTACCGCTCCGCTTGCGCCAGTCCAATTAGAAAACAGTATTTGGTAGTCAGAGACCTGATCAGTTGCACTGGTGCTGCCTGCTTCGATATTCCTAATCAATGCTCATACCTCTCTTACAATTCCGAATATGCATGAATATGATGATGAAAATGGAAGATGTGGCTGAACGGGAGTGACGCTGTGAGTCTGGTGGCCGGAGGAGCAGCTGACGTTGGCATGGCAGACTTTGCACTTACCTGGGCACGCTTTCAACACGTTGCCTACTCTCCACCCCTCTTCTATGATGGAGACGTTTTATTCTATCGGTTGGCTCATTGGCTTAGGCTTGAGTAAATGTAATCATAGTGAAGAATTGCCGTAAATTGTGCTATATTTATTCTGCTAAAAAATTGAACTGCGGTTTGTAGTAAATAAATATTTGCTGCTTGTGTCACAAATATTTTTGAAATTTGTTTTTATGCAGCAGAACTAATATAGCTGTTCTAATATAGCTTAGTTATCTTCAAACACTCAAATAGTTGCAGCCACAATTGCATAAAATTTTCATTGAATATTTTTTGTCGAAACTTTAGCTATGACATTTCTAAAATGATTGTAAACTTCTAGTCCAGTACTCTTACGACAAAAAGACAGAGAAAGTCAGCTTCTCAGACGTCCTCCACCCCGACGGGCTTCGCTGAGCCTACGCACTTTGCTGCCACCCTTCATGCAACAGTCGCTGGCCTTTCTGGCCACCTTCCTTCTGGTACGCAAGACAGCGGTTTGGTCTGGTCTCTATCGGGTGCAGAAAGGCCCCTCAAGCCTGTTGCTGGGTCTCCTGCTCCGTCTGCTGTTGGAGTTGTTCGGCAGTGGCTACCTGACCACCCTCTTCAATCGCCCCCTCCCCATCCTCTTGCCACTAAGGCGCCAGGGGGACGCCTATAGTACCACTGCTGACACAAAGGTAGTTGGTCTTAGTTCTATCAAGCCTTTTTTTACCATTTGCATTTGCACCGGCACAGGTACTGGGCTACTCTCCGATACAGAAGCTGCGATTTGGCAGTCGGCTTCGCCTTCTGACTGCGCAGCAGGCAGCCTGGCTACAGGAGCACCCGGAAGAGTTGCAAGAGGGCCAGCTGCTGTTGGTCTCAGACGTGAAAAAAACCCTGCTGTCCTGGAGAAAGGACTGTGGAACTGAGCTTTTCTACGACACTTCACAATCTCGCTCTCTCCACTTCATCTACAATTTTCGACTCAAGGTTTGTCCAGTGATTGCTCTTTATTGAGGGCTATCGCTAGTGGTGTTTATCCAATATGGAGTCTCTAGAAATTCAATAAGACGCAATGCAGCAAAGGATGCGCAAGCAATTGCCGGGCTTGACAGAGGTGGCGAGTGCAGAGTCCATTCGCTTGGGCATCGTTCCAGATCCTCGCTCCTGGTTGCTTTTCTCTGGCACTAAAATGGAAATTAGTAAGGCTCTAAGAGGCTCTTGCAAGGATACGGGATTGCGGTGAGAAAAACGACGATCAGCTCAAGCTGAGACAATTGCGGCCTGCTTTTGGCCTCTTCTTGGCTGCGATGATTCTCCCAGCTTTCATACTTTTTCTGGAATTTCTTTCTCGTTTATGGCCTTGGCCCATTTTTGCTCTTAGCTTCCATCATTCTTTTTTGAGCATCCTAGCTTTGAATATTTTGACCTAAAAGTTGGCTTTTCATGGATATGTTTATGCTCATCTCTATCGCCAAAACCTGAAATTTACATTGGGCGCTTACTTGTTTTCGTTAAAAATGCACCGAAAATTTGATTATTCAACAGAGCTATTTGCACATGCACTTCTAAACTGGCGCCATCTCGATTTGCGCAGAATAGCTGCCGAAGCCAAAACATTTGAAAGACCCCCTCATTTGCTGGATCACCTCAGCAGTTCGAAGTTCGACGGAATCATGACAGAGTTCAAGCTGCTCTTCAGCATCCCCTGCCAGGACTACGCCCACATCACGAAGCGCAATGGCATTTTCACCCTTGACAACCCCTACACCACCATGGTGAATGGACTCAGCCTCAACTGGCGCATCGGCTTTGCGCCCAAGGGATACCAGCACTCTGAAACACCGCTCTTCTTTGTCAAGCTGCAGACTACGTTGCCTGGACTGAGTGATGTCTCCGGCGTCACCCCCAAAGTCTCCGCCCGCTACCTCGGGGACAGCGACTGGAAGCAGGGGCATCGACGCAAGGAAGATGTCAAGTTCATGGAGGACGGGGAGTCCACCGGGGGCGTTGGGCTCCTCCTTCCTGGCCTCAGCTCCAGCCCCGGCAAGGATCAGGTGCTGGAAGGCCAGCTCCATCTTCGCCTTCAGACCAAGGACCTCCAGCCTCTTCGCTTCTTCCCCGAGCCCTCTGCGCCTTCGAAGGAGCAATATCTTGCCCGCTTCTTCCTCGACAAAGTATGCTTCTTTGGCTTGGGATTTATTTACCAGGGTATGAGAGAAAGCTGTTCCAGGTGCCACTGGGCGCTTCGCCAGGCTCCGTGGAGCTGGTGTGCGCTGAGGGGGAGTCCCTGTGGCCAATGGCCGATGTTTTGGCTGACACCTCCCCCTTCTTCGCCACTCATCTCGGCCGTTTGCCCTCCGAAGAGCCAAAACTCGTTATTCGTGTCGCTGAGTTGTTGAGCTCTATTTCCTCTCCGCGGAGGCCCCCCCACTTTTGCATAAAAAGGCCGCCTCCCAGAGGCCGGCACCAGTCGAAAAATTCCCCTCAGCAAACGCAGAGCAGCAATTCGTTCTTTCAATTCAGTAATTTTTTTTCGCCAAAAGCCTGGTTGCAGGAAGCGGTGGATCTGAGCAGCTTCGACGCCAGCCTCGTCCAGATCATCGTCAAGGTCCTCTACACTGCTGAGGTCCCAGCTGAAATCCAGCATCTGTCCTTCAAGCGTCTGGTATAGCTCAGATACCTCTCGAGTTTTAACACCGCATCTTCAATTGCAGCTGAACATGGTGCGTCTGGTCAAAAAAGTGAAGCCAAATGTGGACAACCTACTGCTGCATTTGCATCGAGTTTGATATTCAATCAAACTGCTTCGACTACAGCCCAAATATTATTGTAGGAGCTGGTGCGTAACTTCGACGCGGGGATGGAGACTCGGGATCTGCTGGAAGCCTGGCGCTTTGCAAAGAGCCAGGAGCTGCACATACTGGACAATCTCGCCTTCACTGCACTCACTTCCCGCCCTGCCCAGATTAGTTTTACGAGACAATAAATTGAAAAGCCTAGAAAAGTCTTTTTTAGGCCGTTTGGAAGGTGTTCCTCTGGCTGAGCTGCAGGAGATTCTGGACGGCGTGGAAGATCGTCAGCGTGTCATTGGCCCTATCGACTAGCTTAACTCGTTTTATAACCTTTCTGTCGGCTTTGTGCTTAAGATACGCTTTTGCAATGGTGGTCTAGGCTGTAAAGCAAGTTTTTTGCGGTGCACAGTTACAGTGGCACAAATTTGCATTTGCAAAGTCTGAATTGTTAGTTGACCAAAGAAAAACAATGCCATACCAAGGATTACTGTATTGGACTTTTGAAAAAGCATGCAAAATCAAGGTGTTAATAAGTCTTAGTGGACATGATAAGCCACTCTATGACCGTCAAGGTTGTCGTAGTTGGTTGAAAAAGTAGTTTTCAGAGCTACATTCGTTTATTCATTAATTATTTCTTACCAACATTAACCCAATTATGAAATGATCTCTAATGCCAGTCTTCTGCTTACCGATTCTGCAGTCTGTCGAACCATAAATGTAAGAAAAGCGCTATTCATCCAAAATAGATGAGAACTGGAGTTAGCTCCATCCACATCCAGTTTGCTCTACGGATAAACAAAATAGCTATCAGTTTTATAGGTTGTAGTAAAACTTCATTTATTTATACCCCACCTGAGAGGGCCTTGTGTGCCAAACTTTTGAGGTCGTTAGAATAGCGGTTTCGTTTTTCTTTTGCAGAAGGATGAATGAGCTTCTGGGGCAAGTTTGAACTCCAAATTTCCATCTTTTCATGAGTGCCTTTAATTATCCAGGTTATCAATTTCCAAAAGTTTCTGCGTACTATTTTTTGAATCGAAAAGCCTGGTTTGATGACCATAGCGGAAACCTGGAGAGAAAGTAAACCCAGAGAGAAAGTAGAAAGTGCGGGGGTGAAGACTGAGCAAGAAATAAAAACCGCAACAAATGTATTTTGAATAGAGTCTTTAGATTTGTTACAATAAGCGACCATCTACCACAAAGCCTCCCTAACAAGGGCTGAGTAGCGTTAGCAGCAGATCACTATGCATCTGTCTCGAGGGTAGCGTCTCTAGCCTCGTCAACAATCAGGGCGTTCGCAAGTAAATGCAGCTGGGTAGGCAAGGTGGACTGCAACTCCTCTTTTGCTCTTTTGCAACTCCTTCTGGCAGCAGAAGTTCTATTTGGCAGGCAAGGAGGTGGCCGCGGCCTTCAACAACGTCGGCAGTTTCTTCAACAACTTGAACTTCTTCAACAACAACTTCCCCAGCCTTCTGGACGGCAATTCATCAGAACGGGCGCCCCGCTCCTTTTGTGTGTGTTCCATCCATGGCAGCTGGTGACGGGCTTGGAGACGGAGTTGACCGAGGAGAAGGAATTGTGCCGATCTGCTCGTAGCGCCAGGCTCCTACCGGATTAGCCTCCGCCCATGGAAGTCGCCATAAGCTCCTCTTTTCAAATGAGTTCCTTTTCTTTCATTTTCTAATTGATCTGCTGGATTTTGATGGGGAAAAGGAAGGAGTTTGACTCGGCAGCTGCTGGTCTGAGGGCAGTGGGGATTAAGTCACTTCTTTTCATGCATTTGAAGAAAACAGAAAAATAAATATTTTCATTTTAACCGATTCATAATTTTGTTGTTCTCTGAACATTGATCAATTATCTTAATTATTGGTGTTAAAGATAAACGTTTCATTTCAGGGCATGCGTCTACAATGCCCCAGCAACTTAAACAATTGGGAAAAAGTAAAGCATTTAAATGAAAATCATTCTGATATTTATTCGTAATCAGAGAAAATCAGACTTCGTATTATTCTAAGACGTGCATTGCTGGGTAACATTTCATTAATCGAAAGTCCTAATGCAAGCATTCTTAAAGGTCATCCACGCATACTCCCCCCATCTGCCGCATCAGCCCCCTTCACCCGGTCCAGAAATTGAGTTCCTTGCTATTTGTGTCGCCCAAAGTTCCTCAGCAAAACCCGCTTTGCTCGTCTGCTGGTATCGGCCCCCTAGCCAGTCCACAGAGCTGCTCCACCTCTCTCTGCGCCTTTGGCAGGCGGCTGAGAGGTAAAGGGTGTCTCTCTGGGGAAAGGCGGACTTTGAAGATCTAAATTCCATTCTAGCTGGTGCAAACTGGGAGTATCTGGCAGGCCTGGCATGGGACAGTGGGAGCTATCTGGAACTTCTCAGCCTAGTCCTATCATCAGCAATAGACTGAACCTAATAGTCAGTGAATTTGGTTCTTATTTAGTCACTTAATTTTATTTCTTAAATTTTGAGCAATATGACTGAAACTGTTTTAAGCAAAACTGAAGAAAAGCAAAATCTTTTAATACTCTACGGAGGCTGGGTTTTTGCCATAAATTGCTTTTAAATGAGAAGTGGAGTATTTAGATGGAACAATACTATTGAAAATGATTCTCAGTTAAAAACAAAACAGATCAAGATTATGTTACATCTTGTCTAGACCTTTAAGATAATTGAACACTCATAATATTTTCATGCTGTAGCTTTTTATTCTTTTTTTATAATAAATAAACAAATAAAATAATTAAAAATGGAAATAAAAGGTTTCAATCGAACTTTTTTGGAGTTTTTTTGACCGCGGAGCGGCCCGAAGGGCCGCTCCGCGGTCTATAGAGGTTACTAAACTTTTGTCCTCATATATATATATATATATCTGTATCTGGAAATGCTGGCCCCGGGCGAATTCTCAACGGATCTTGACAATCTTTTTTTTCCCTGAAAGGTAATGCAATTTTAGGAAGATCTGGAGGGGTAGACCCGGATTCCGAGCAATGTGCACCACGTCTAATATATATAAGCATGAATATTAGGCGTTTAAACGTAATATAGGCGTTCGAAAAAAGCCAGACGTTATCTTATTTTAAGCGTGAGAAACTCGGCAACGCTTATTTTTACCGCCTATTATGGCATGCTTTTTCTCGATGTTTTGAAGCATTTCAAGGGCTGAAGGACGTGTCTTGCGTCCTCTACAGGTGTCCTGGACCGGAAGCCAGCCAGTGGCAATGAGCAACAGGCAGGCAAAAGTGATTGTGGGAGTCTGACCTTGGCACCTTGACCTAGGAAGCCTAAGTTTAAGTGGGGATTTCTTTTATAGGGGTAATGATTTTTATAGTACTTGCAGTGATTCAAAAGTATCTACTGCACACCTAATGTTCTAAAAATAGCTAAAATGCTGATAATACGTCTACTTCCTCCCTATGGTAACTCATAGGGAGCATAAATCACAGGAGCTATCTCATATAAAGAGTCCATCTTCCCTATGTTGAAGCATAGGGAGCCGCCCCGGCTGACACCTAGTCTCCCCCTGGCTAGGCCCCACAAGGAATTTTTGGAAAGTTCCCCCCCCCCCCCCAAGACTAGTTTCCCTCCCAAGACTCAATTTCACCTATTTTCAACTATTTTCACCTACAATAAATCTTGGGGGGAAACCCCCTGAATGTCTTATTGAGAACAGTGAACCCTTAGAACCTTAAGAACCTTAGTGTGAACTCTAAGAAGCCTTTGTTTTGCCACCTTATTGAGAACCCTTCTATTTAACATACTGCTGCTCGGGTTGATGGCATGCTAAAATCGCGTTTCCATCTCTCCTCGATTGCCCCAAGTCTGCTGCTTCAGGCGCAAGTGGAATTTTGCATTTTGAAGCAGTACATCGGGCGCTACAGGACTTTTAGTGAAAAAAGTCGAAAAAGAACCTTATTGGTGTTCACAGTAGGGTGATATTATTAGGAACTTTAATGAAATTTTTGCGCTTTGGGTTCTCATTAGGTTGAATTAAGTGGGAACCCTATAAGATTCCTATAACATTTGTAGTAAGTGCTCCCATTAATATGCACCAATTGAGAACACTGGACAAAAATTTTTACTTACTGTTCCCAATAAAATCACCTAATGTGAACACTATATAGTGTTCTTTTTGGACTAAATTCACTGAAACTTCTGTAGCACATTCATTACTGGATGAAAATTGAAATTTCCAACTGCCCCGGATGCAGGAGACTTGGGGCTATCGATGACAGGTTGAAATTCCGTTCTAGCATAATGTCAACCCGAGCAGGAGTATGTTGAGTAGAAGGGTTCTCAATAAGGTGCAAAAATGAAGGGTGCTTAAGGTTCCAACTAGAGTTCTTAGTGCTCTAAAGGTTCACTGTTCTCAATAAGACATACAGCCGGGGAAACCTTCATGAGGGGGGAACTTTCATTAGGGGGGTCATCGCCATGGGGGGGGATCTCATGGGGGGGGGGAAATTAGGTGTCAGCCGCCGCCCCATCCTATTTGAGCCTAAAAAAAGGAGAGGCTGTTTATGTTATGACATAGATGCGGGGGGAAGCCTTTGAAACATCGATGATTGGGGTACTGAGCATCCAATATGTTATAATAGGGACAGTGAAGGCCTTTGAAACACTATGAATCTGGGTATTGAGCTTCCAATGGTGTTATATCATGGAGACGGGGTGTATGAAACATTAGGAGTCTGGTCTGGGTATGCACCATCTATGTTATAACATACCGGGGGGCACTAAGTCTTCGCCTATTTACATTTTTTACAATTGCGCGCAAAACAAGACAAATGCACGGCCAAAACGGCCTCAAAAGCAGTCAGCAATCATTCCCCAAGCCAAGGGGTGGAGTGTCGGCGCGTGGGAAGACGCGGCTGGTCTTCTTCCAGAAGGGGACGCGGATGACAGCACAATGCTACGTCGACGAAGTCCTGGAGGCTGAGGTGGCCAGAGCTGGAGACACCATCTTCGGCGGCACTCCCTGGGTCTTCCAGCAAGACTCCGCATCCTGTCACACCGCCAAGCGAACGCTGAAGTGGCTGAAGGACAACCAAATCGAGTTCATCAGCCCCGAGGAGTGGCCCCCGAACTCTCCCGACCTCTCGCCTCTCGACTTCAGCATCTGGGCCCTACTCGAGCAGCGCGCCTGGAAGGCCAAGCCATCAACATTGGAGGAGATGAAACAGGTTCCCAGAATCCCAATTTTGTGGCCAAACATTTTGAAAAATGATTGCAGGCATTGTTGGCGGCGTGGGATGAGCTGCCGCTGTCAACGCTGCAAAACGTCACGCAGGCTGTCCCTGCTCGGCTCAATAAGCTGATCGAGGCTGGCGGCGGGCATTTCGAATGATAAACAACCCTTATTCTGCATTCTAATTCCATTCTTTACCCAAACGATCGATTTTCTTTACCTTTTTCTCCGATAAAAACCGAATGAAAATCAAATATAAAAAAGGCAAAGACTTAGTGCCCCCCCCGGTAGGAAGTTTCCTCTGTCAATGTTGATTATGTCAATTGTAACAATAATAGTAATCATAATAAGAATAATAACCATAACAGTAATAAGCTCAAGCTCGATTGCATTGATGCTCATGCAAAAAATGCTCATGCAAAAAACCGTATATAGGCAAAAGTAAAAATGTAAAACGTATATTGCTAAAAGTAAAAATGCAAAAATGGGAAAAAGTAAAATTGCAAAAAAAGGTAAAATGTGCAAAAATAGCAATGTAAAAATGTGAAAAATTGTGAGCAAAAAAAGGTAAAATATGAGTATTAAATATGAGTATGGAAAAATCAAAGGAAGTTGGCAAAAATTGTCAGCCATCCCCATATAAAAAGCCATTATAGCCGGTAAATTAGGCGTAATATTAAAACGTTAAATATAATATAAAATACAATATTACGTCTAAACGACTAATATATGGCTAACGGCTAAATATATGAAATAGCCAGTATATTAGGCGGGTATATTAAGCGTAATATTAAAACGTTAAATATAATATTACGTCTAAACGACTAATATATGGCTAACGACTAAATATATGAAATAGCCAGTATATTAGGCGAAATATTTATTTTTTCCGTTAAGTCTATAAACGTAAACGTTATTTTATATTTTCGGCTCCCAGGATGAATGGTGCACACTGATTCCGAGTATTTGAAACATTACTTATTTGGGTAGAAAGGCTTAAAAATTGCAATATACAGTTTTTGCACTGTAGCTCCTGTAATCTTGAGAATTGTACAGAAGACTTGAGTTTTTTTGTTCACAAGTCGTATATAACGATTCCAAATCTGTGCTTACTTTTGAAAATGGTTGAGAAACCACAGACTTGCCCTCTTGAGTGACAAACTTTCATGCATGACAATAGCATCAATAATTAGTAGCAGATGAACGGCTAATAATTGCACAAAAGACTTAAATTGTTTTGTTCACAAGTCGTATATAATGATTCTAAATCTGTGCTTACTTTTGAAAATTGTTGAGAAACCACAGACTTGCCGTCTTGAGTGACAAACTTTCATGCATGACAATAGCATCAATAATTTGTAGCAGCTGTACGGCTGATAATTGCACAAAAGACTTGAGTTTTTTGTTCACAAGTCATATATAACGATTCCAAATCTGAGCTTACTTTTGAAAATGGTTGAGAAACCACAGACTTGCCCTCTTGAGTGAAAAACTTTCATGCATGACAATAGCATCAATAATTAGTAGCAGCTGAACGGCTGATAATTGAACAGAAGACTTTGGTTTGTTGATACACAAGTCGTATATAATGATTCCAAATCTGTGCTTACTTTTGAAAATGGTCGAGAAACCACAGAATTTTTCTTTTGAGGTGCAATAATCACCTTCACAGCAGAAATTTTCCTTAATTTTTGGATTTTGCTACATGTGGAGGTGTACCGAGCTGGCAGGGAATTATTCTCACGGGAATTGCAGCTTCTTGTTTGCAGTATTTAACTTCCAATAGGGCCCAAACTATGGTGCGGGAATAATTAATAAGTAATTTCTAATTGATATATGCAAAACCATAACAACTTTTTACAAAAAATTGACTGAAATAGGCAAAATCAAAAAGTTGAAAAATTGAAATTTTCAACCTGGTCCGCGCTTTAACATGCACTGGGAGCAGGCCAATTTTCAGTTCAATTTTTTTTTGGTCGTTTTCAATCAATTTTCAATGAAAAATTGTTATAATTTTTTCAATTAATAACTAGAAATGATTTTTGTTCACTTCCTGCACCATGGTTGGTGCCGTATTTGAACAAAAATACTGCAAAAAAGAAGCTGAAATTCCCGTGAGAATAATTCCCTGCCAGCTCGGTAAGCGCTCCGCGGTCACCTATTGCGCTTTGCGCCATATACTTGTTCGTTTCATTTTTTGCTTGTTTATCACCTTACCGTTTTGTGCCTACCCACCACCAATCGGAGAAGCAGGAGCAGACCGCGGAGGCCGAGCAACTCATGGCTGCACTGCCAGCCTGCACTGCCAGCCAAACCGATCAAGGTTCAGTTCCGTTTTTCGAATTGAACCAGTTTCCACTCGAAAACATTGCTTGTTAGAGCTTTTCCAGTAAGTTGAAGCCAGAAATTTGTTGTGGTAGACTGTTGCCTCTTAGCCAATCTTCCGCCCAGAGCTGCTTCCACTCCGCCCAGCTTTGAGCTGCGTCCGATAGAGGAGCAGAAGTCGGAGGAATCGATGGAGGCAGAAGAGGATAAAGTGGACATCGACGCTGAGATCGCTGCCATGGAACAGGACCCTTGTGAATTCGACCTGGAAGAGGTTTTTGCTGGTTTCTTCCCCTCCCCTGCTCTGATTTGAAATTCTAGCTAAGCCAGCCTCATTTTAGAAGAAGAGCTGCTCTGAAGATGATGACTCGGAGGTGGTGATTTCGGTGTCTGAGCTGCTGGAGCAGATATTGGTCGTTGTCAGCGTCCTCGACGATATCACTGCCTCCCTGCCCTTCTCAGCCCAGTCTAGCTCAGGTTCCTGTCCAGGTTTTTATCCGCGAAGGCTTTTCAACCCCAGTTTTTCAGAGCCCATCCCAGAACCAGAAGGCCTAAACGAAGCGATCACATCGGCTGATTTCCTGCCAGAAGTGCCAGTCTCGATTGAAGAAGCTGCCAACAACCAATGTGAGCATGAGCTCATTCAGTCCATAAGAGTCCTTATTAGGAGTTTGGTCATTCAAGGAACGCAAACGACCCCGTCCCTGAAGCGAATATCAGCGAAATCGGGCGGAATCTGGAGCCTGGACCTCAGCCAATCCTTCAGCTTCGAGCCTGTCAGCCTCAACCAGCCCATCATCCTCAGCCTCGATTCTAGCCACATGGATCAGCTTAGCGTGGCTTACTAAGTCAAAAGCTTTGGCGATATCAATGTTGATAACATCAACAGACATGCCTTGGTGAAGTTGCTTGGCTATGAAGGCCTGGAAGAAGAGTAGGCAGGTAGGTGATCGTTGAGCGCCGGGGTCTAAAGCCATCCATAGATGTGTGAAAGAGCCCTAGATACCTCCACGGAAGATTAAAGAAAGAAAAGAACAAGATTTGCTAAAAATACATTGCAGACAAGGAGAATGGCAGTGCTAGTTGAAACATCATCTTATGAACAGAGTCAGAACCAGTGAGATTCTCTCTCAGTTCGTTCAATGCAGATGAACTCATGGAGTAGACCCTTCGCGGGACCAGTCTAGATTTGATGATAATCTTTCGCAGGGTTGGCTTCTCCAACAGCTCTGGGTATTCAAAAATTGTCTAATTAACCGCCTGATAAATGAGTTTACCATCAAAATGAGTACCTCCACAGGACAGCATCCCACCAGACCGCTCGTTGCCATAAGAAACTGCAACAGTTTTGGCTTTCCTTCGAAATATTGAAATAATCATTGACAATGGTGCAAGGACAGACAGAAACAGCAGTATTTTCCACTAAAACGCTGGGCATAATTTCCTTCTAATATATTTAACTAATTTAAAGCCACCGATTCCTATTGACAGTGGGAAATAGCCCTCATACATGAAACATCAGGAGAGAAAAGTGAAGCCGCATAAAAAGAATACGGATTCTTCCAAGAAACTGCAAAAAATTCCGATAAAAAATCAAAATTCTTGATAGGCATGGTGTTTGTTTCGGCGCCTCAAGAATGGCGCAGCATATTGCTAGCATCATATGTCATTGACTAATGTGCCAGCCGGTTTGCGGATTAAAGTGACACTGACTAATGTGCCCCGGATTAAAGTGCGACCGGACTAAAGTGCGACCAGACTATTGTGCCACCGGACTCAACTGCCACCAAAATAGTGTGCCAACTGACTAAAGTGCCTCGGACTAGTGTACCACCAATGCCTTTAAAACCTTGTCTATAACTGTCTATAACTTTAAAACGGCAGGATATTGTCAGTTTAATATGCCACCAATTTAAAAATATACTATATATTTGCAGGCGTACAAGCTTCTGACAGCTATTCAGCTACACCATGCCTACTTTCTGCAAATTAGACCTGGCCTGACCCGCCCTCATCCATATATCTAGCCCTATTAAAACTTCCGTACTTCCTTTCAGAAATCGGTCCAAAGTCTTATACGATCAGCTGCATAGAAACAGTTCAAAGACAATTCCAGGACCAAAATTTCATGATGTTAGAATGCTATTGAACTTATCTAGCTTCAAAAATGCTTTATAAAATGAGCCCTTGAAACGTCAATGAACTGGGTAGCAGATGCCGCTGCCGCTAAAACGTAAGTTGGTCGTTGCTCCCGTGCCGATTGAAGCCCGATGCATCCTGTTAGCATAATTTCTTTCAGCTGTCTTCAGCAATCGATGCTAAAGATGCCGTTGAGCTCAGCTAGCATTGTGGAAAAAAACATGGCCCAGTCAGATGCAAATCAGACGCTTCCAGTCGCTCTCATTGAACATTTGTTGGATTTTAACAAATTTTGCAAAAAATGTTATTCTGGCTTTTCCTTACAATTGCTTTTGTGGAATGTGAGTGAAATAGTTTTACCTAAAATTTTATTAAAACTTTATCTAAAACTTTTTTAGGCCAGAATAGATCCATTTTATGTAAAGATTTAGGGTTTCACAACGGTTCATCACCGCGACGGTTCATCACCACGAAGGTTCATCAAGGTCCGCCGGGGTAGGGACGTTTGTCCGTCAGTCAAGTTAAAAGGGCAATATATTAGGTGTCTTACCAAATAAATGATAGTAAATTGTACCTTACAATATGCTATTGAGTTAAATGACACACAAAGACAAGTATAAGCAGGAAAATTGCCAAAAATTGTCGATTTTTGGCAAAAAATATTTTGAGTTTCAGGGTCCTTCAGGCCAATTTTTTCCCTTGGCAGACGTGGTACGTCCGTGCGCCTTAAGTTCAAACTTTTAGGCGCAACTGAGTCAGTCCTTTGAGTTTTGGCATTTCTTTTGAAAATACGGCTAAACTCGGACTTGCCGTCAGATGTGTGTCCAGTTGAGGGCAAATTGAGGCACAGCCAGTGATCTATTTGCATTGAAGCTTGCCTAAGGATTATATTAAGCAACCTTGAAAAAGATTTGGGTTTATATTGCAATTTAGGTGAGGAGGAAGTTTTTTAGTGCAAAAATTTTATCTGTTTCCAGTTTCTATCTGTTTCCTTTGATACAAACAAAATGGGTATAAAAATGTTCCAAATAATATGAACAATTTGAAAATGAGTTGCAATGGTGTGCATTTAACCAAAAACTTTGTGAAAATTGAAAAATGACACTTTCAAAATGGGTCATATTTTTTGGGTCATATTTTGCAAAAATCACAGTAAGTTAGCTCAAAGTTCGCCACGCCAAGTTTGTGACTTTTTACATTTTTGACCATATCTTCGGCTAGAAAAGGTCATTTTCGAAAATTTCAACGAGAAGGAGATGGCAAATGTCCCCTCTATCATGCTCTGTCATCATCTTGGAAACTTAGAAAATCAACTTTTTCAGCTTCTATATTTGACCTGTCCGATAGACGGCCTTATAAAATCGAAGAGGCCCGTTTAGTCACCTCTGATGGCAGTACTTCAACGGACAATTTTGCTGGAATCGTTCAGGCAAACCTGAAAATATTTTTCAAGGATATTTTAATTTTCTTTCATTAGAGGTACGATTGTCAAATTCCAAGGACTGGGATTATATTAGCAGCAAATGCTGTGGCAAGGATGTTACAACTGCTGTGTATGCACGTGTCATCTGCCGCAGTCTTGGCTTTTCGTTGCCTTTCAACCCATTTCTTGCCTCATCAAATCTTTTTCTGTTCTCCAGAAGGGGCATAGCTGTTCTGCTTCGTCACAACGAGTTTCCGTGGAGCGCTAACGCTACGTCAAAACGCATGCTCGCCCTAAGCGGGTTGGCCAGCACTAAGCCAGTTTATGTTGAAGCCAAATTACCTGTTCAGATGTCCTGACCGTTGGAGTAATCTGAAGGGCTGCAGTATTACAGCCTTAATTGCTCACCAACCTCCCAGATATGCATTGGCTGTGGCCTGTGGACCAGATGCTGAAGCACTGTACAGAGGCCAGCAGTCCGTTGTGGAGCAACTGTGAGGTGGCTTTCATAAAAAGTTTTCATCAAAGCTAGATTGCAAAAATCTGGGTGCACATTTGCAAATTGTAACGGGTGTGCGTTGCTTTACAAGTGGATAGTTGGGATCTTAGCCGAATTTTTCTGAGAAGGATGATGATGTTGGGCATCCACGCCGTAAAATCTCCTAGAAGGAGGCGATGGCATGGATACCGGCTTGGTCTTGCAGCTTGGGAAGAAGCCTCCAAAAGGTGCAGGTCACAAGGAAGCAGGAATGAAGGAGGGGGCAGGCCCTGGAGACAAAGGGGCAAGACCAACACATGGGAGAAGAACAGCACAAAGCCCCCGGCAAGGATCCGGTCAAGGACGGTGGGGAGTACAAGAGGCAGTTGGGCAGAGACCATAAGGCCTGGTAGATCACAAGGATTGGGTACAAGGGGCAGGAAGATCAGCAAGAGAACACGCGTTGACAAGATCCGGTACAAGATGCACACAAGAACTGAACATGATCTTACATCATAAGCTCTGATCAGCACTGATCCGATCACAAGTCCGGGAGCTTTGTGCTGCTCCACTCTCATTGGTTGATCCTGCCCCTTTATCCCCTGGACCTGCCCCCTCCTTCATTCCTACTTCCTAGTGACTTGTACCTTGTGTTTCTCTCCTTCCCGAGCAGGGAGACTGCCACTGGTCTGTCCGGCATCCATGCCATCCCCTCCTTCTAGGATATTGATGGCGTGGATGCCCAACTTCAACGTCGTCCTCAGATAAACTTGGCTAAGATCCAAACTGTCCGCTTGTAAAGCAACACATTTGTCTTACATTCGTATTGGTCCCAATCGTAAGCACATAGGAGGAGTGTTGTATTAACATTATGATTCATATATATTTCAGAATCCAAGTAAGATCAAGAAACCTCAAACGTTTGGTTAACCATGACAGTGATGGTTTGGCAAAACAAGCCAAAATGATAAACGCATGATAAATGAAACAAGTATATGGTGCAAAGCACAATAGGTGACCGCGGAGCGAATCACCTATTCCACCTCCCAAATCCAGTATAGTCCAGTTTTTGTTCGTCTCCACAAGACGATGTCAGACAAGGAAGGGATTGAAAGACATAAAAGACGTGCGCGCGGCCGGGGTCGAACCAGCGACCCCCCCCCCAGACCATGGGAGTGCTCTACCATGGGCGACTTACAGAGCTGTGAGTAGGCTCAATGGAAGAAGCAAACACAGAGCCTTAAACAAAAAAATTTTGTTAACTTTGGTTAATAATTGAGCAAGTTATGCCCAAAACTTTTCAAAAAGTGTCCATCCGTGATCTGTCCGATGTCCGCCGTCCGTTCTGTCTGGCAGCCATACTGGCAGGTATGGGGCTACAAACTCAATGTCACTATAGTAAATCGACCCTGCAGGGTGACATAGTGGGTCCAGAATTTTGAATTTTGGCCTCCTTTATGCCGAAATTGAGGTTGGAAAGTTGATTAAATGTAAGGGGACCCTTATGAAAAAATCAGAAAATCTTAAATACTGCTTCCTAGAGTGCTCTTAGGGCAAAACCAAGCACAGATTCGGAATCCTTGTCAAAATCTACACTAGCTACAAAAACTACAAAGTAAGCTACTAAGTAAAAACTACAAAAACTAGCTAAAAAAATTAGCAAATTTTGAAAAAAAAATTTGCACTGTCAGTCACCCCACTATCACCCCAGCAGTCATGCAAAAGGGAAAGTCCATAGTTTTTCAACCAATTTCAAATGTAAGCACAGATTTTGAATCGGCACATATGACTTGTCAACAAAAAAACTCAAGTCTACTTGGCACATCTCAAAATTGGGGCCGTGCGAGCGAAGCTGAAGCACTGTCCCTTCTTAGCCAAATACAAGCCCTATTACGGATTTTGAAAATATGATTTGCTGCCAAATATTCCATGGGCAACTTACAGAGCTGCGAGTAGGCTCAATGGAAGAAGCAAATACAGAGCTTTAACCAAAAAAAAGTTTGTTAAATTTGTTTAAGAATTGAGCAAGTTATGCCCAAAAACTTTTTTGTGTTTCCAGCCACCCACCCAGCCGCCCCACACGCCCACCCTTCCCTCCCCACCCCCACAAAAAAACAGGGAAATCTAAAAAATAATATTTTAAATTGTACTTTTGCATGATGGAAATTTTAACTCAGAATTTCTGCAAATCAATTAAACTTTTTCATGCTTTATTCTAACCTGCCATCAAATTACAACATTACAATGGCGAAAATTTTCTGGGCTCTCTTAGCTCTTTAGCAAAGTTCAATCTTTAGCAAGCATAATTTCATGATAAGAGTTCAAAATTTAATTTCATCACCTTATAGCCCAAGCTAGTTTTATGACAAGATGAATCAAACAAAATTTCATCACCTATATGCCCAAGGTATTGTAATTGTATGTGTAAACATTAAGATGAGGCCAGCTAAGAGAATAAAACACTGAATCGGAGATTCTCAATTTCAGTAATATGCTTATTTTGTCAATTGGTGCTTTTATGAATAAAACTGGCCGCGCTACTCTAGGCGATAGCCAAGAATACAACTTTGCACAGAATCAGCTTACACTAAGCAGCGGTAAACTAGTCGAAATCGAAATCTTCAGTAACATGGCATTAGACCAATGGTAATCCCTGGATTTAGAATCACAACGAAACAAAAAACCAGTCAGCGAAAAGAAGTTTGACATCAAAGAAGTTGAATCTCAGCAGGAGGACGAGTAGAATGAGTTCAGAGCAGCTGTTCAGAAGCTCTAGGTGGGGTATGGAGGGCTTTGCTGGCCTTGGTCGGCCTCCGCAATCGAAGCCTCCACCTTAGGATAGGCGTTCGGGGCTGGCTGAACTTTCGCCACTGCTGCGGACTCCAGCCGATTCCTTGCAGCCTCTGTCAATCAATTTTTCCAACCAATTTCTTGCCGCTCAAAAACTTGAATGTTAGGTCGAAACAATCTGGCACATTTTTGTTAATTTTTTTTTCAATTTTTTCCCTGCATAAATTTGGTGAGCAAAAATTAGCATTGAAAAAATGGTCAAATGTGCCGGAACCCACGCAGCGGAAGCGGTAGAGGAAATGCAGTGTGCCGATGTCGATGATGAGATGCAGAACGGCGATGCAGACTAGAACGTTGAACGTATCCTGGTATCTTTTTGCGGCATTCTTTGCCATTCTGCTCTGGCTGACTGACGTGTCCTGGCAAGCAAAAAAGAAAGTGAACATTTTAGATCAAGGTCTAAACTTTTTTCTAAATCACCTAGTTTTTATGATAAAGGATTCCATTTGCTCAAAAATATTGCGTACTTTCTAATAGGTTGGAATTGTGAAATATTTCAAAAGGCCTTTTTTTCAGAATGCCTTTTCAAAAACAGTGCACATTACTTTTATCATTTTCTTTGATGAATTCTTGATTTTATGGGCTATGTATGTTGAAAAATGGTGCGCTGCGCGCATAAATGGGAAAAGTTTGCCAAATTTGCCTAATATTTTAGTCTAAAATTGGCAGTCTGGGTGGTCTTAACGTTACTGCCGAAAACGTTAACAAAACGTTACTGCCGAAAATTTTTTCCTAACTTTTCCCCCCGAAATCGAACAGAATATCCGCGCCTGCATTCAAGATATAATCTTGACGGATGTACCTGCCGAAATTAAGCTGATTTGATTGACGAACCAGGGATTTATGCTGGTTCGAATTTTTGAAACATCAAAAACTTTGAAACCTTCGGCCGCGCAAATACATAAACGCAAACATAGATGTCTGGCACTGGCAGAGTAATGCTACTGATATGTCCGGCACTGGCAATGGAGTAGAAGATGATGAGAAACGGCATCAGAATCACCGCATCGAATAAAACCATCCAGAGAAAAACAGTCCTCACACCCCTGTATTGGGTATAAATTGCACTGAATAATTCAAGAGGGTGTCACTTCACTGAAATAAATTTTGCATTTACCCGTGTGACTATGAAGGAAATTGATGGAAAAACTAAAAGCTCATGACTCTTTCCAAAATGTAAGCACAGTAGTGATTTATTCACATAAAAATTAGACGTTTCGAAGTATTACCTTCTTCCTCAGTAACAATAGATTTCTGACACTTGTCAGAAACAAAACACAATAATAACTATTAAAAAGGTTAAAGAATGACATTTAATGGCAAAATATGATTTCAAGGAATATTTTAGTGTGCTGTATTAGGACGAAGTAGAGGTAGAACACCATTTGGAATGTCGTGCTGTCTTTGTACATTGGTTAGGTCAATAATCACTTGAGTTTCGTTCATTTTGATGCATAGGGCCTCTGCTGCTTTTCGTTCATGTTGCTGGTTACACTTATGTATTACCTTAGCGGAGTCAAATTCTGGACCATGATTGCTTCCCTGATGATCTTTGAAAACATTATGTAGGCTATCTTTGCACCAATTGGTTTTGTGTTCCTTGATTCTTGATTCCAGGTGCCTTTTTGTCTCACCTATATACATTTTGTTGCATTTGCACTTAATTTGGTATACGACGTTTGTCTGCAGCCTGTCCTCATAAAAGAGCCATAAAAGCTCATGTTTTTTTCTTCAGACTTTTTTGTGACCCTTTCCGAATTCAGTGGCAAACCATATTTTATTCTTCTCTATGTTTGGTTTTTAGTGTTTTCATTTTTATTCGATGCCATATCGATGACTTAAAATCGTGAGCAGGGAATACCTTTTGGAGGTGGACATGGCAGCTGCAAATCCAACGGCAGCGACGAAGAGACCGTAGATGCCGGTCCAAATGCCACCGGCCACTCGACACATGGAATCCTGCTTTGGCAATGTATACTTTCCGGGGCGCGGCAAGCAATCTGCAGGTTTAAAGGTCAAATGTCAAAAATGACACCTCTTCCGATTTCAATGAAATTTTTTTCTAGTTAGGGGACACCAAAGTACGGTTGCAAGCTTAAGCCAGTTTTTCGGCTCTACGTCACTTGACAACATTTGCAACGTCACATGACAACGATTGGGCAGGGGGGGGTGCCCAATCGTTGTCATTAAAATTACCATACGACAACAGGCCAAAATGTTGTCATTTGTTGTTTTTACCACCTGACATGTTGTCATAATGCCCTCCGAATTTGGTTGTCACACATCGCAAAAACGACGTATGACAGCAAAAACGGGAATGCCGCTTGCTGTCATGTGACATTATTGCAGACAGCGTATGCCAGCAGGAAAATTACCACACGACAACCTGTTGTCACAGCGTTGTCATGTGGGATTTGTGTCGGCGTCGCATGACAACCAGCAGATTTGCCTTCTTGGTGATTCTTTGATGAAAATGTTGGAATTTTGTGCTGCTCAGCCTGGAAATTGATGGATTATGGTGCTGCTCAACCAGCCAGCGACACATGACAACCGCTGGAGGCAGTAGGAGGGAAGGCGGCATAGGGAATGTTTGTGAGGGATGCATAGGAGGGAGGGGCAGGAGGGGGAGGAGGGGGATAGGTGTGGCAGTATTAGAGGGGATGATTGATGGGCGTGAAAGTTGGAGGGGGAGGCAGTGGAGGAGGCATGTAATGGTCTTGGATAGGGGCCCCGCATTGTGGCACCTTGTTGGGCCATCTGCCTCCTATCTCCTACATCAGTGTCACTTTCTGCCTGGGCCAGCGCAACTGTACAGCTCCATCAGCCCTCAAGAGCCTCTTCTTCTCCTTGTACTTCACTTCGCAGCCACTAAGGTTCGTCCATTTCTCATTTACTTGTTCTTGGCCTGTTTCAGTTAGGCTTAGGAGGCTTAGGATTGAAATAGTCGTAATTTCTTATGCTGTTGTCAACTGATGCTTTGCCTAGGGGTTGGGTGTTACTTGACAACAGAAATTCCCAAATCCATTTTATAAGGAGAGGCTCTTCAACGCAACAAGTAAAGGGCAGAAGCCAACTATAGGAAAAGACAGCTATCACAGCTGAAGAAGACTAGAAAGCCAAACTGCAGAGCCAATCTAGAGGAGCAGTTTGAAAGATTTGAGAGATGATTCGGGAGGAGTTATGGGAGGAGTGATAGGTGGACTGGGCTGAAGATTCTTGGCGTGAGAGTAGTCCTTGGGGGGCTGCAGGTGTGGCTGCGAGTGGGGCCTCGCAGGCACACGCCCTCCTCATCCATCCTGATAGTAACGCTGCAGCCCTTCTTCTCTGCAATGTTTCTGGGTGTCGTAAGACAGCCAAGCTGAGCAAGAGAAGGCTGGAACCGTAGTCAATGCAGCGTAGGAGGACACCGTGCTTGGAGGCAGTGACCATAGGGACTTCTTTGTAGTCATAGTCATCCAATGTGACCACTGCCAAAGGATGCCGCGTAGCCATGGCTCTCTCTATCTTTCTCTAGCATCCTCCTAGCCTCTTTCCTCACATCTGATTTCCTAAGATGCACTCTGTGTGCCGCCAGCCAGTACAGTAATCTTCGCCAAACCCATACCCAGCAAACTCAGCCATACATGCTGTGTACTCCCCCCCCCCTGCGTACATGCCCAGTGTGCGCTCTAACATACTGTTGTCATGTGGTCTTGCAAAATGCCCACGACGTATGACACCAGCAAAAGTACTACATGACAACTCAAAGCCATGACAACAGAAAAATGGTTGTCATGCGACTTTCCAATGACAACAGGTTTTTCTGGTTGTCATATGTCGATTTCACCACTTGACACAAAATGTTGTTGTGTGGTTATTTTCTGTTGTCAAAGGACGTTTTTTGATGTCATGAATTCCTTTTACCCTATGCATATGACAACAAAAAATGGTTGTCACATAATGTTTTCAATGTCGTATGACACCAAAGTGCGTTTTGTTGTCAAGTGACGCGGATTCGATTTTTCACTTTGGAGTAATTTTTTGAGAAAAAAATTCCCCAAATTTCCTATGCTACAACATGGGGCAGGGCTCAAAAAAGCACTAAAAATCCTTTAAAAATAATTTTCATTAGGGATAACACGGGATAACTCAAGGAATGGTGTATTTTGATTCAAGAATTTGATCTTTTTTAAAGGATTTTTTAGTGCTTTTTTGAGCCCTGCCCCATGTTGTAGCATAGGAAGTTTGGGGAATTTTTTTCTCAAAAAAATTACTCCAAAGTGAAAAACCGGCTTAAGCGCGCAACCTTACTTTGGTGTCCACTAACTAGGAAAAAAATTTCATCGAAATCGGAGGAGGTGTCATTTTTGACATTTGACCTTTAAGCTTTCCATTTTGCCAACTCATCTGGATCTGATTGAGCTAATTTCAGATGGTTTTGATATTTTTTGATTTTATTTGATTTTATGATGATTTCATGATTTTATGATAAATTCATTGATGTTTTATGATTGAGTTATTCCTAGTACCCCATTTTCCAACTGGTACGAATTCTCAAAACTTCACCCCTTTTTTAAATTATCTTTCTCACAAACATAAACACTTTCGTAAATTAAACTGCTACATTATTCCAATAATGGCCACAATTTGCCCCCCAAAAACTCCAAAAACCCACAGAAGCTTTTCTATTCGCCCTCAGAAAACTGATATGCTGGCCAACCGTAGCCGCAGTAGATGAGGGCGCCAGGACAGATGAGCAGGTGAGCGGTGGCGATGCCTAGCAGGCGCTAGTGCAGGAAAAGATTGATAGCGTGCGTCGTCATCTGTCCACTCTCCATCACTGGCCCCAGCCCTCCCAGGGTCCATATTATCCGTCTCCTCCTAGCTGCCAACATTGGCCTGGATTCTGCCTCTAGAAATTGCTTTTTGAAGAATTCGACTTATTACTGAAAAATTAAGCCTAAGACTCAGAAATATCAAGAGTCTAAGAAATTCATTGAATTTTAGTGAGAAACGAAGAGAAAGACTGAAATTTGGGAAGTGTCGAATTTTATTGAAAAACTGAATTGTTGCCGTACTGCTAGGAGGTAGCGCAGCGCAAAATTTGCGCGAAATAACAGCTCTGAAAGACATTGAAAGAAATTTGCGCCAAAGACCAGCCCATCGCCTGCCAATATTCTGGTACCCTCCAATACAAGGAGCTCGAGTTTTGAATGGCAGGATGGATTTGATTTGAGGCTGCGAAGCGAAGCTCAAATCCTAGGGCGCGACAGCGCCCTAGTTATGAATGGGTGATCGAGTTTTTGGGTGGTTGCATGTCACGAGGTTCAGCGCCTTGGATATTGGATGAAACCTATAACATATATATATCAATCGAAAGCTCTCAATGAGATCTCGATGACGAAAATCGTGAAATTTTGATTTTGGCCTTAGAATTTAAGAAATATCGAAAAAAAAACTGGAAAAAACCTAAGGTTTCAATTTAGGGAAACTGCGCAGTTTTTTATAAACTGATGGTCAGGTTACCTCGCATGCAATATGTTTGACCTTCATGGATCATGGAATTACCTACCAAACAACAACACCAAGCGATGGCTTTTTTCCCCAATTACTGTTTGAAGCCTTGTTCATGTGGCAAGTAAATATGTCTTCCACATGGCCAAGATCTAGACAAGACTAAAATGCTACAGCATGAGCCGCTTATGAATTGTCAATTATCAAAAAGAACTAGACAAGGTGTGACAAAATCGTGATAAAATTCGATTTAAATTATAAACCATTTTGAGTCAAAATTTTAACAGGTTTATCTACAAAATCCACTGATCATTCATAAGCAGGCGGCAATTTTGGCACAAAGAGGACAAAAATTAGTGAATGATAAAATAGAAAATAAAACTAGTGAAATAAAAAAATATGTTAAAATGTAATTAAATGCTTGAAGTTAACTCAAAGAAATTTTTCTGAATTTTTCTGAATAAAACAAACAAAATTAAAGTTAAATTGAAATTAGCTAAAGTAAAGTTAACTTTTGCTGGCATTTGCAATATAATCAATTTTCTTTTCAAATCACTTTTCAAATTTGACAGGTTTTTTCTGTAAAAGGCTAAAAGCATTAAGTAAAGTTCACAAATAACATCATGTAAGCAAAAATTGAAGACAAAAAAAACTAGAAAAATCGAAATGACCAGTTTCCTGCCATAAATTGCCGCCTGCTTATGAATGATCAGTGGATTTTGTAGATAAACCTGTTAAAATTTTGACTCAAAATGGTTTATTATTTAAATCGAATTTTATCACGATTTTGTCACACCTTGTCTAGTTCTTTTTGATAATTGACAATTCATAAGCGGCTCATGCTGTAGCATTTTAGTCTTGATATAGTCTCCATGATTCAAATTCTATCGGCTCAGTTTTGTTCTAGAACAATGGCTCATCAGATAGGTAATAATTATCGACTCTAATCGAGGCCCTGTAGTACGCTTATGTTAACTTGAGGTTAGCGTAATTTTCTCAAGTTAGCGTAGACTTCCTCAAGCAAGCGTAACTTTCCTCAAGTTAGCGTACGCTTATATGAGGAATTTTACGCTTACTTGAGCAAAGTTACGCTTACTTGAAAATCCTCAAGTAAGCGTACGCTTACTTGAGGCAAGTTATGCTTACTTGAGGAAATTTACGCTTACTTGAGGAGGTTTACGCTTACTTGATCATAGCATTTCCTCATCTTAGCGGGCTTCCCGCTTACTTGAGTGGCCTATTTGCTCATCTTAGCGGGATGTACGCTTACTTGAGGAGTTGTTTTGTAATGCATGTTGTTTTGTACTCTACACCCGTACAGGCTTCTCCATCCACTACAGGCACAAGAAAGAGCCTGGCGACCACGATCCCATACCGCATTTCACCTTCCTCGACCTCACGCCTTGAAACAAGGTCTTCTTTTTCTAAATTCATGTGATGTGGTCTTAAAAAACGAATTTAAGATTGTTCAATACGACGGAATGTTGAGCAGAGATCGGAATGCTGCAGGAAGTATCCCTGGAGGGTCTGTACAAGCTGAGCAGCAATTAATCTACGGGTATACTTCGCTATTTGTTCCCTTGAGTCCAAGTAGTCGCATCATTCTTCTAGTCTTTTAATCTCTGTCTAATTTAAATGCTAGTCCTTTTATTGCCCTAATCAATTGCCCTTATCCAGCTCTATTTCTTTGTTTGCTGCTTTACATCTCTTTTCTTCCATAAAAACGGCTCTTTTGTTCATAGAAAGAATAAAGAACAATCAAAAAAAGAAGCAAAAATATTGAAGCCCAATAGGATCGAACTCCTCAAGTAAGCGTACGCTAACGTGAGCTCAAGTAAGCGTACGCTAAGATGAGGCCTCAAGTAAGTGCCACGCTTACTTGAGGTTAGCGGAAACTCACCTCATCTTAGCGGGAAATCCTCAAACTCAAGTAAGCGTACTACAGCCCTTCGATTAGAGAAATTGGAAAATATCAAAAACCAGACCCAGGCGCGAAACATGGATGCTTTCAGCAAGAAGCGAGCGCTGGGCAGCATGGAAGCGGCGGTGGTGCTGGAGAAGACGGACTTGGCCACGGGCGCTGCCCGATTGCTGGGTGACACATCCGCCCACCAACCAAAGCGCGTCTCCCTCGGGGACTTCCTCGCCTGTCGGGAGGAGGAAGCTGAGCCCCTTCAGCATACTCCAGAAGCCAGCAAAGCCACACCTCACCTTCAACCCAAGGCCGCCAAACTTTCAGAAGACTCTGGTACTAGTACCTCTGTTTTCATATTTGAGCAACGAAATTCGTGCATCTGGATAACTTCAAGACAAAATGACGCCATCACCCTCAACGAAAGCATCGAAACACCAGTACCGAGGTGTCAAAGTCTGGCAATGAAATTCCTGAGCAGTGCCAGTTCTTGCACTGCAATGGGGCGTTTGAGTGGTGGTTGAATCGGATACTCAGGTGCAGAAAGAGGCAGGATGATGCTGGAAAACATCTTCGCAGCTTGCGTCAGTTACCTCCGGCGTCAGTCTCAAAGCTCAGACTTCCAATCGGATTCAACGCCCATACAACATTGCTCCTCCCCGTTGCTCTTTCAGTCCAGCAATTAGCCGAAACATTAGGACGAGCTTTTTCAGAACCAGAGAAGGAGGAAGATTCGACGGGCGAAGTGGACAAAAGTTCTGGCCAATGTCGTCAATGGCGCCGTCTTTGCCGTCGCAGACCGAACGGAGGCGGAAGTTGGCGGCGTTCTGGAAGAGCTCCTTCTTCGAGCTTCCCGCATCGGTTGGACTCTTCACTTGATTCTTCTGGATTCCGTTGACCAAGCTCTAGAGCCAGCCTCGTCATTCCAGCAGCTTTAGACCATCAACGGTTACCCTACCCAACGTTTGCAGAAGTACATTTTTGATTATGTTCAATTCTGCAGAAGCGAGCGAGCGAGACTATGAGCTTGTGGAGGAGTCGAGTACCGAGGAGAAGTGGAGTGTCTCATCATGGCCTCATGAACGACCTCTTGGGCAAGCTGGAGCAGCATGAGCAGGCCGTGGAAATGGAGCAGCTCATGGAAGACCTCCTCAACGACGTCTGCCACATGAATCCCTGCACTGCCAGAGTGCCAGCCAATCAAACCAAGGTTTAGTTTCATTTTTCGCATTGCACCAATTTTCGCACTTGAAAACTTTGCTTGGAAGAAAATGTTCCAGCAAGTTGAAGCCAAAAACATGAATAATTGTTGTTGTAGACTGGTGCCCCAAAGCCGATCTTCCATCCAAAGCTGCTTCCGCTCCGCCCAGCTTTGAGCTGCGTCCGATGGAGGAGCAGAAATCGGACGAATCGATGGAGGCAGAAAAGGATGAAGTGGAGATCGCCGCCATGGAACTAGACTCCTGCGAATTCGACCTGGAAGAGCTTGTGGCTGTTTTCTTCCCTCCCCTTTGTGCGGACTTGGGAGTCCTTCAGTACCAGATCATGGTTCCGTTGTAAAGTGGCTGAGGGGTCTGGCCTGCCAAGGCCGGACCTCCTCAGTGTTGATAGAATGTAGGTGATGGTGCTGCCCTTCCTCTACTGCTTCCTACTAACTTCCGGCCTCCTTCCGGTTGTAATTGGCTACTTCCGATAATAGCTTCCGCCCAACTCTGCCTCCATCGCAAAGGCTATCAAAAGGGAACTCATGTGCTCCTGTGCAGCACACCCCTTTTTATGGTAGCAGAGAGTGGTTCATGAGTGGAAACACCCATGGCCACAAGACGATCTGCTGCCTCCACTCCACCTTCAACTGCTAGAACCTCTACTGCAAGCCCAGCTATGTTGCCGCCAACGTCGACTACTCCATCCAGTAGCCTACCTTCACCCTGCACCTTTCTTCACTCATCCCTCCTTCTCAATCGCTCAGCCTTTCGGCAAGACGCGTTGAAAAGGAAAGCGACGAATTCCAATTTCATTATCAGCTTGCTGAAAAGTGAATGACGAATTTATCGACTCTTATTTCGCCCGACTTTCTGCCGCCTTTCTCATGATTGGCCTGCGGAAAGGAGGAAGAATAAAGAGTAGCTGAGCTGAGCTCAGACGGCAAAGTGAGGCGCTTCTGAGCCTGGGCCAACTAAAACTTGGCCTTGTGTCTCGCTGCCGCCGCTTGCCTGGGAAAAGGCCGCTGGAGCTTCGCCGCTCCTCCCGCCCTCCCCAAACTCACCTCCTGCCCTGCCCTGCTTTCAGTCCACTCTGACAGCCTCAAAGGCTTGCCAAAGTCGGCCATATTTGGCGACGGCAAACGTCAGCTTAGACTGTTAATGTTTTGGAAGTCAAAGTGAAAATGAATTCCATTGAAACTTTGATTGATAAAACTAGCGGAACGCAGCGCTCATGAAAGTATCTTTCATTGAGCCAGTGCCGCAGCAGGACATTATGGGAGGCTTGAAAAGGCCGCTCCGAGCCTAGGCTGCCAGCTCTTGCCTGGCTGCTGCTCAGGTCCTTTTTGCCGGACAGAATGCAATTGCAACTGTCTAAGCGTAACTGGAAAGTTATGCTTGTGGAATAGAAACCGCCGTCCACTTTTACGAAACTCTGGCATTGCCGCATAATTTCTAAAAAGTGGCGCAGCAAGTTGGCCCAGTGCCGGAGCATGTCTGACCTAGGCACTCGCCTACGCCGCTCCTCCAGCGCTCGCCGCAACGCTGCTCGCTCTTTGGCCGCCTTAGAGCTCCAAACACTCTGCCCATTTATCGCAATTTTGCCGTTGCAAGATTCGATGAAAATACTGGGCATAGTTTGGAGGCGGATCCGCGGAGTTTCCGCGAAAAACGCCGCCTAGGCCTCGCCTCAGAGCCCTGGCTGAAGTTTGCCCAGATTCACTGGCAATACCTCTCAGCACCGCCTTGCCTTTATTATTAAAGCGCAACGGCAATCCTTCTTTACGAAACTTTCAGCATTTGCTGGGCAGAGTAAAGTAGGAGCAAGCCTCCGCTATTTGGCCACGGAAACCATACAATTTTATGTATCTCCACCAATTTTGGGCAAAAAATACGGAAAATTGGGCTCGCTACATCTCTAAACGTGAAAGGAAGTTGAAAACTTGCCAAAATTTAGTTTTTCTCACAGTTCAGCTTACAAAACCTGCAATTTCTAGGTATTTTTCATTCAAAATACTAGCAAAATGGTTATCGATCGAAAGCTAACAATCTTGCCGACCTGTCTGTGCCCTTGACTGGTTCTGAATATGCACCTGAATCGAAAAAAATTTCATTTACCAACTGATTACCAAAAACTGAATTTTTCCATTTTTGTCTAAAAATGCTATTTTCATGCCCTTAACTTACCTATTCGGGTAAATGACTATCATTTTTGAAATTCTCGTAAAATTTTGGTCTAGAAAATGCTTAAAAAGGTTCCAAAAAGGGGTGCTCCAAACGAGCGCCAACCACTTTTGTAAGCCACAGTCAAGAATGGCCCCATGTTATAACATAGGGCACTTTGACGAAAGTGCAATTTCGGCACTAAAAAACTTCCTGCTCTTCTGCAGCTCAATATTCCTCAATTTCCTTTTGTGAGCTTACTTATCTGGGCCTTATGCAAATATTTATGAAGAAAAATTATTGGGTTTCACTTGATAATTTTGAAAAAAGACCCAAAGATCGAGGACAAGTAGAATTGGCCCTATGCTATAACATGGGCAAAATATGACCAAAAAAATTTTGGTCTTGAATTTTGATTCGAATGGCCTAAATCGATACTCCCGCCTTAGATACATCAGAAAATGTGATTTTTATGGCCCATATTGACGTATTTTCAAATTTGATCTGTTACTATTCTTTCGTATTGTGACCCTAAGCTGGTCACAAAATCCCATAGTATGAAAGTTCAAAATACGTCAATATGGGCCAGAAAAATCACATTTTCTGATGTATCTGAGGCGGGAGTATCGATTTAGGCCATTGAAATCAAAATTCAAGACCAAAATTTTTTTGGTCATATTTTGCCCATGTTATAGCATAGGGCCAATTCTTGACTTGTCCTCGATCTTTGGGTCTTTTTTCAAAATTACCAAGTGAAACCCAATAATTTTTCTTCATAAATATTTGCATAAGGCCCAGATAAGTAAGCTCACAAAAGGAAATTGAGGAATATTGAGCTGCAGAAGAGCAGGAAGTTTTTTAGTGCCAAAATTGCACTTTCGTCAAAGTGCCCTATGTTATAACATGGGGCCATTCTTGACTGCGGCTTACAAAAGTGGTTGGCGCTCATTTGGAGCACCTCTTTTTGGAACCTTTTTAAGCATTTTCTAGACCAAAATTTTACGAGAATTTCAAATATGATAGTCATTTACCCGAATAGGTAAGTTAAGGGCATGGAAATGACAATTTTAGACAAAAATGGAAAAATTCAGTTTTTAATAATCAGTTGGTAAATGAAATTTTTTTCGATTCAGGTGCATATTCAGAACCAGTCAAGGGCACAGACAGGTCGGCAAGATTGTTAGCTTTCGATCGATAACCATATTGCTAGTATTTTGAATGAAAAATACCTAGAAATTGCAAGTTTTGTAAGCTGAACTTGCTAAAACTCAAATTTTGGCAAGTTTTCAACTTCCTTTCACGTTTAGAGATGTAGCGAGCCCAATTTTCCGTATTTTTTGCCCAAAATTGGTGGAGATACATAAAATTGTATGGGGATTCAGAATCGGCAATAAAAAAGGGGTGTCAAAAAATTTATGTCCGGCTGATTTGTGCTGCTCTCAGAAAGTGCCTCTTAAACTTACGCAGTAAACGGCCAATTAAGCAATCCAAAGCGCAGAAAACAAACTTAACATCCATATTTTATATTTTTACCGTCCGGTACAAGAAACAGGAAAATACTTTATTTCCAGAAATGCCACTGAAATCCGCAATTGACAACACAACATTTTCAGCCAGCGATAGCAACATTTTAAGCTCAGTCTACTCTAGCTTCCAGCAAAATGCCGACGGTAGGCCTTCCTTCCAATCCCCAAATTCTCTAATCGCTTTCGTCCAGACTTCTTGAGCCGGCCACCTTTGGAGCTCGGCAGCTCAGAAAAAGCCCTCTGCTGTCTGCAGCGGGAGATGGCCATCCTTCCCACAGGCTTCCCTCCATCTCCTGAAGCTTACGAGGAAGACATTGCTGAGCTTGAGGCAGCGATTTGGCCTGGCTGGGCTCCGACGACGCGACTACCTGCCACATCCTCGCCCTCTCCAATCCCCGTCCTGCTTCCAGGCCTCTCCATCTCCTCTCCAGCTTATCCCGTTTCCTACACCTACAGACTGGCTCCTGGCAGCCCATCTGGACCAGGCCTCCACTGCGCCGCAGCACCTGGCACAGATTGAGCAAGCCCTTCGCAGAGTCCAGCCCTGCTCTCAGCAGCAATCGTCTACACTCCCCTCTGGCTCTGCTCTAAGCGGCTGAAAGAGTAGTTGCAAGGTGGTGCGTGGACCTGCTGGGGGGCTTTCTGGACGAGCAGGGGAGCTCGGAGGCCCTCAGCAGCGCCATCCTCCGCCACCTGGCCGCCAGTCAGCTGGACTACCGCCTTCGAACCGCGGCCGTCTCTGGCCTCAACTCCTGCCTGGATGCCGCCAGTAGGGGGAGGCCTTAGCTTTCCCTTGCCGCTGGAATGACCAGGCAGCTTCCAGGCGGTCTTCAGTCGCCTCGTCGACTAGGCCTGGCCCTGAGGCTGGCCGATGGACTCTGCCAGTCGGCGAGGTTTCTGGGGGTGAGCCCTGGCCTTGGACTGCGCCATGCTCGCATTTCTCACGGGGACAGTGACCAGGCAAGAGCCCCATGTTCCCTGTACAGGTCTGTTCAGGTTCAGAGGGAACGCCGGACTTGGCCTGGCCTGTGAAATGGTTTCTAGTGGCTCTGCGAAGGCTCACAGTCCAGTGGAAGCATAAAATGCCCAGAGACTCTCTAGAAACCATTTTACAGACACAGACTCAGTCGGACGTTCCCTCTGAACCTGAACAGTCATTAGTTGCAGTTTCATTTGAAATGAGGTTATGTGGCTGTCTGCAGCTGCTGGAGCTGGACTATGCGGAGGGCAGCCTCATCATTCGACCGTTTGCCTATGCGGCAGATGCGCGGCAGGCGAGACTGCTGCTCAGTCTATCGGACGCCTGGCTGTTGGAGGTATTGGGGGGGTTTTCTGATGGGCTCATTCTGAGGCATGGCCGAGGCATTGCAGAATTTGAGCACATCCAGTCACTGCGAACCGGCGCATTTCACGGAGCACATGAGGGCGGGCCTGCGGCATCTGGTGGAGCATCCGGACTGGAGAGCCTATTTTCAAGAACAGCCCAAGACTTTTCCACTTTTGGTTGATTCAGAGGACTCCGTTAAGCCTTGAACTGTTTTGATGCCAGCATAATTTTCACTCTGATCTTTCCATCATTTATCGGTGTCCATCTCACGAAGAATCTGGTCTAACAAGCTTAAAGACACGAGCATAAGAGATTGAAGGGCCAATAAATGTGACTTTGACAACGTGCTTTTTTCACGGCTGAGATGAAGGCATTAAATATCAAGAAAGACTTGCATCTTGTAACATTACTTATCTCCTGTCGTATCCCATGAGATTATCAGCATTAGAAGTGCCCTCAGGACTCTGATCCAGGCTGTGTGAGCACAAGTCCTGGAGGCCGGGCGTTGATGGCTGGCTAGGGGTCGGAACACTCCCGGACTTTTTCCTGGACTTTTTTTGAAGTCTTTTAGTTAAATATAGCGACCGATAGGGAGCTATTACGGCTACCCGCATAAGTCGTCCACGACCCCGGCGTCTTGCAACTACCAGGAGTCGGGCGTAACCACTCGCAAAAGTGAGAAAAATTGATTTCAAAAAAGCCCGGGAAAAATGTCCGGAGTGCACTGGAGTGGGACTGCCATCGCCGTTCACCCGGCCACACTACTGGAGACTGTCGATACATTTGCGGGGTCTAGACTGCCTTTCTTGCTGCCTGTCAGAATGGAGGGGTAATTTTTGAGGACTGGAGACATTCAGTCTGGACGATGAGAAACTTCTGTTCAAGTGCCGATAATGATTGCTTATGGCGTGCTTCTGGTTCGGGTGCGCTATTTTTCTTCATTTACTGAGCTGGATCACAGCACACTGAATGAAAACGAAATAGTGATGGGGCGTAGAAGCCAGCTACTGGAACCATGGCGGAGTCTAGTTTGTGATAGAAATTATAAGGAAATATATCATTTTCTCTTCTTCTAATTAATTAGTTTGCGAAATTTTTGCAAATAAGCAAACGATTAAACCGGCATAACTACGAGAATACCTTCTTGTACTTTCTTTACACATCAACATATTTGTGCCAATGCAACATCGAGCCTGGAAATTCTTCGTTTCAGATAGTTCATTTTCGAAAAAGCATTAGCATGTGGAATTCGAATGAGCTCATGGATGAGTGTTAGAAACTAACAACATTTCTCGAAAGGGATGACGAATTGTTTTGCCTTCCCCCTGGAAAAGGCGCGAAAGGCTGGCTGGCGATTGCCCACAACAAAGGCTTTCAACATAGACAAAACACACCATCTTTCGGCCAACTGCTACGCCTTGGCCTTCATTTCTCCCTTACCCCTCTGCATCTATCACTGGCTTTCAACATGGCATCTTTCTCAGGCACAGTTTGACGGCTTATGTTAGGTCTTTTATAGAATGATAAGGCTAGTGCAAGTTTCAGTTTCAACTTTAAGCTCCGAGGATATTGAGGGAAAGGACGAAAGAGTTTGCAGAATTTACGAAAAAAAACCAGAGTAGATTGAAGGTGGTTAGGTGTGCAGCGGGTTTGTTCGCTTGCCACCTACGACAAGTGGTGAGGAGCCTTTGCTGTGAAGCGGGGTGATGGTGTCATCGGGAAGAATTTCACTGAGCTAATGTTGGCATCCGCCCATTCCTCGTTTAACCCCGTCGCCTTCTTGCCCCCTTAGCTTCCACCAGGGGCTCCTCCTTAACTTCGCAGATCGGACGGAAATTGACAGGTAAAGAGAGGCTGGGAAGAGTTTTGCAGAATCTGGTCTTTCATTCTTCCCTAGACTTAGACTTGGGAAAAATGAAAGACCAGATTCGGCAAAATTGCCAAGAGGAAGCCAGAAGAGGAGGGTAATGATATTGAAGGCGACATGAGCTCGGAGCAGAAGTGGACCAAGGGCGGCTGCAACGGATGTTGGTGACGCTGCACGAGGAGCCGGACGCCGTCCAGTTCCTGAAAAGCCTCGGCCCCTGCAACATTCTCCCCTACGGCATACTCCTACGAGGCCCTCAAGGGCTCCTGAGCGGTGCGACAAGGCTTTGCCTGAAATTGTTGTGAATGGCGGAGGCGTTTTTCTGATAGATATGCCAGAGCGAATTGAAATTAGTGCAAAATTCAGCTGGTGAATATTAAAATTCGAATTCTGTGGAAAGCATATTCACCAGTCCTTAAATTGTAGTGCAATTTGTAGTAGTTTTTCTTGTAGTGCAATTTGTTTTTGGCGCGCATTTCAAGTCTCTTTCCATGCGCCCCCAAAAACAAAATGCAGATGACGCAGCAGATTGCCATTTGTTTAAAGATTAGTTGTTAGCTTAGGGGCCAATTTAACCAATCCTGAGTACGGCTTTGTTCAAATAAATTTATAATCGCTTTACTAATTTTACTCATTTCCTCCATCCCCCAAGCTCTGCTTCTTTCCAGGCACCCTCCTGGAAGCTGACCAAGGCTACCCCGGAGCCAGCGGAGCCGGAGCCAGCGGAGCCATCCCTGGAGCCTCAGCCTACGGCCAGCGGACCCCTCAAGGCCCAGGGATCTAGCAAGCCCCACTCAAACATCACACCCAAGGTGCCCCAGCCCACCTTTCACTCCCCTCCTCCTGTAGACTACTGAGCATTGGCAGTCCCGCGGCCAGTGAATAGCATTCCATTCCATTTAAAAATGAGCTGGAAAAAAAATGGATCCTGGATTCTGGTTTTGCATTTAGGTGGGCATTTCCATTTCCATTTCGTAAATGCATGGAAATGGATGAAATTCCGGAGTGTAAATTCCATTTCCATTTTCCAGGTATTTCATTTCCATGTGCTACTCCATACTTTTCTTCGGGTCCAAATTTTCTGAGCAAAAAGGCAGTGGCACTTCACCAAAACAAGGCACCAAAAAGTGATTGAGCAACAATCATGTGACTACTGGCATCTGAATCATCTGTAAAGCTTCAAAAAGACTGAGATTCGACCTTGCAAAAGCATGAGACTTTAGACATGGAAGCCAGACTATGAAAGGGGAACAACTAGAATGTTGGAATGGCAAGATAGGAATGGGACTTAAGCAGTAGGCCTGGGTGTGAGGGGAAGAAGAGGAGGATGGAGAGGCCAACTAGTGGGCAAGGAGCTTGGAGGGTCCAGGTGGCGGGGGCGGTGGGGAGGGTGGAGGGGGAGGGGAGGGGTCGCGGCAGTTGTAGTCGAGGATGAGGCGGATGCCGGAGCTGCTGACCTCGTCGTCAGCGTCCGCACCCGACTCCCGCTTGGCCTTCTTGGTGCCCTTGGCCTTGGCCTCGATCAGCTTCCGCTTCTGGCTCGTGGACTTGCGGGCTGTCTGGCGGGGCGGGGGCGCTCTGAAGCAGGGAGAGGAATGGAATAGGTGAAATGAAATGGGTGGAAAGGGAGAACTGGGAGTGTTCGTGGAGCGGGTGGCCTGTGGTGTGGGTGAAGGCGTGGTGGATGCTGCAGAGGCTGGCCATTGCGCTCGCGGAGATGCTGGATGGCGAGGTTGATGTAGTCCTGCACGTAGTCCAGCCCAAAGAGGGTGTTGTCCAAGATGTCGTGGAACTGCTGCACGTCCTTCAGTGCTGTGAAGTCGAATTCGATCCCGTCTATGTGCACCAGAGCATCTTGGAGAGCCTACAGGCAGACAGTTGGCTGGAAATGAAAATGGAGAGGTAAATAGAAATAGAAACCAAGTAGCGCTGTCATTGCGCTGTCCTTGGCCTTCACCATTGCCCTCTCCGTAGATCATCTTTGGCTTCCACTCGCACAGCTCAACAACTACTGAAAGGTTCTGACTAAGAGTGATTGCCTCACTGTGCTTTGCTGCGCTGCATTGGGCCTTACCGTAGCCAGCTGGCAGGGGGCATGGCCCATGGCCCTCAGCCTCAGGCCCTGCACAGGCTTGCAGGGGGCGCGGTTTTGTATCACTGACAAAGTGGCCACAAGTCCTTGACCTGATTTATCCTTTTTTGCTCACTCCTAAGGTTTGAACATTCTCTCTTGCCCTCACTTTCAAGTATGGGGCTGTTTACAAATATCCTCCTTGCTCTACTGGCTGGAATTACGCTGAAATATGGCCCAGTGGGAATCGCCTTGGAGGGAGCAGTGAATGAGGTCTGCACAGTCATTCTCCTCCAGGCATTTTCATTTGCATCTCATTTTAGGTCTTTGAGAAATACGATGCAGTCCGCCTTCGCTACGAGTCCGGTGCCAACATGGCTCGTGTCCTCCAGGACTCCAAAGTGCTCATGGTCCACACCAATCGATTCCTCAGCGACGACATCCCCACTAGTGTTCATTCCCCATCATCATCCGCTCCTTCGTTGAGAATCTTTGGGGTGGACTTTGCGATCGCTTTGGCGAGTAGACCCCTTTCTTTGGCAGAATGAAATGAGTCACATTGTATTCCCATTTTCATTTTCAGGTTCCTGGATGGGAGCGATGCGGGCTGCGAACAGCACCTCAACTGGGGATGGGAGGGCTGGGATCCTCTCCCTGCAGCAGCTGCCCTCCTCGATCCTCGCTTCCGCAACAGCCTCTCCGAGGAGCTCATCCGCAAAGCCGTCAGCTACCTGGAGATGCTCATCGGCCACGCTGTCAAGGGCCAGCTCATCGTGGAGCAGAACAAGTGGCAGGAGCGGCAGAAGGAGGCGAAGAAGCGATGCCGCGAGACTGAGGATGTCATCCCAGGCTCAAAGAAGCGAGCAAAGCAGAGCCAGGAAGCAGGCCCAAGCAAGAGGCTGACAGAGACTTCATCCACCCAAAGCTCCTCCTCCACCGACACCGTCAACCTCACGCAGAACGTCTCTGAAGGCGACGAGCTGGAGGTCGAGGTCGAGGTGGTCAGCGCACCTGCTCCCTCCTCCACCCACTCCAAGGACTGCGTCCCCAACAATGCTGACAAAAAGACAAGTCCAAAAAAAAGCACGGAAAGGAATAGCTTTTCATTTCATTTCACTATCATTTCATTTCATTTCATTTCACTATCATTTCATTTCATTTCATTTCATTTCGAACAGCACCTGGAAAGTCACCTGGAAATGCAATGCCGAAACTGAGATTCGCCTACCTGAAATGGGAATAAAATGAATCGAAATTTTTCCAGGTACTCTTCACCTCCTACATCCCGAAGCCTGTAGTGCTAAGGACAAGTCTGCGCGCATGCTCCTGCAATACACTCGACAACGACCAGCACGGCCTGCACGAACGCACCGTTTCTCTACCCAACCTCGCCAAACGAAGCCCATCGCCAGTGCCGCGAGATCAGTTCTGCCTCTTCCTCTCTCCTAATCCTTCCTAATCTAATATCTAGATGGATGAATGAGGATTGAGGTGAGAAGCAAGGACAAAAGGATTGGAGTGACACTTTCTATGACTATAGTGCTTTCGTTTCCTGCACAAGCGTCGAACCTCTTTACCCAATCTCGCCAAAAGGGGGCCGTCGCCAGCGCCGATAGCTCGGTTCTGCCTCCTCCTAGTCACGGCCATTGGACCTAGATGGATGAATGAGGACCGACTTCCCTACGCTACCAGTTGGATGACACCGCAGCCAGTTTCTCTCCTCTTCACATCCTTCTAGCCAGAAGTTGTGGGAGAGGGTCTATTGGGAGCTGGAGTGATACTGACAGGTCTGGAGACGCTGCGCTCAGGTCTCAAGGTGCTGGAGGAGGAAAAGCAAGCTTTTCGCGCCGCCATTTCCGACGTCAGGATCAAGATCCAGGTTCATCCTCTGCACTAACTCCTCTCCTGTGAACTGGTCAAGGGACTGAAGGAAATGCTGGCAAAGAAGGAGAAAATGGAGCGGAACTTCGCTGAACACGAGAAAAAATGGACAATCTCGCCCAAAAAATAAAGGGAAAAAATGGACAATCGGGACGCGGAAGAAGCGGCGAGACATGACTGTCAGCCTGCTTCCTGTGGAGCTCACCGTCTGGCCGTGCTTCAATGTGAGCCAATCCCGCGGAAAGGACAGCCACATCTTCTACATCACCTTGCCCCTATCGCAGCTAGACGTCGTGCGGTTGCTGCTGGCTGGACTCCTTCGACTGTCTCAGGATTACTCCAACCGTCTGGCCACCATCGAGCGTCGCTTGGACGAGGTATACCCCTCACCCCTTCATCATCACCATCCTCCATCATTCCTCATCAATCACCCTCTCCTCACCTTAGCCTTTTCAGCCCCCCTCTTTTCAGCAGAAGAGTGGGGCGGGCAGGGGCGGGCGCGGGCAGGGGCGCCGCTACCAGAATCAGGCAAGTGTCAGCCTCGGTTCAGCACCCCCTCTCTTCTCTGTTGAAGTGGGAATGTGCGAGAGTGCTGCAACAGCGAGCAAGAGCAGTTCTGCACTGCGGGGTCACAGGACTAGCAGCTCCCGGATTTCGCGGCCGCTGCAGCGTTTCTGCGGGATGGTTTCGTTTTTGGACGTTTCACGGTTCGACGAGTCCGAGCATTTCGACGAGTCCGAGCATTTCGACGAGTCCGAGCATTTCGACGAGTCCGAGCATTTCGACGACCCCGACTATAGGTCCCTTAACCCTCCACCAGCAGCACAACTGAGCTGGCCTTTGCTGTCCCCTTTGTCCCCCCTGCCCCTTTCAAACCCTTACATCTGATTTATTCTGGCCTGGCTTCCGATTGTGATTCTCCTGTGCGATTTGTCTTACAGCTGCGTTACTGATTTACCATCTGTTTTGTCCAAATGCTGGGCCGAGTTTAGGTCGACCTGGGTGCTCATTTGACCCTCGACCCTCTTTTGTCAAGGTCTATTTTGCGGACGTGCTCATTTCCCGCTTTTTATTTGTTCCCTTCGTAGCATCATTCTCACTGGTCCTTCCCATTCCCCGTCTCCATTGCAGCCTGCTTTTCTGACGCTCTTTCTTCCGCTTCTTAGGCGCAGATTTCTCTTTGCAGAACTGTCTTTAGCTAGCCTTTTCTTCGCAGCTTCCTTCCCAATGGCAGAAATTCAGATCCTCATCAAAAAAGCCTCCATTGAGCCGCAATAGACGCCTGGAAGACGGGGCAGAGCAAACAAAAGCACCAATAGATTGGGTCCAAGCAATGCTCAGGGAGTTTTTGCATACGCCTGTCTGCTAGATTCATAGGAGGAGGAGGCGGCCTCTTGCAGGCAGGCTGTGAGTGGCGTTCTCTTCGTCACCTTTGTGGCATCCTCATAGGTAGGCGGCTGGGGCCCTTCAAGCCTTGTCTCCCCCACATCGTCATAGGCCGGCGGTGGACTTCGAAATCTATATAAATATTCTATTTTCATTCAATCTCATATTCAGCTCATTCATTCTACAGCCATTCAATCTCATATTTATTCTCTCAAAAGGAAAGGCATTGGCATTGGAAAATGCGAAAATTGGGATTGGAATAAAAATGTGGGAGAAAATGTGAGGCGTAGTCCTGCTTGAGCAGAGCCTCTGGGACGTGCAAGAGGCACTGCAGCTGAACACCGCCACCGTGGCCCAGTCCAAGCTCGCCTCCACGCTGGCCTCCGACGGCACCGCCTTGCTCGCCCACAGCACCCGACCGCCGCGATCATAGCGCAGGACCTCAACCGCATCACTTCCCCAAAGCCTACTAGACAAGAGAATAGAGTGACCTGGTCGGGATTCTCGCCCAGGACGAAGCAAGAGGCACTGCAGCTGAACACCGCCACCGTGGCCCAGTCCAAGCTCGCCTCCACGCTGGCCTCCGACGGCACCGCCTTGCTCGCCCACAGCACCCGACCGCCGCGATCATAGCGCAGGACCTCAACCGCATCACTTCCCCAAAGCCTACTAGACAAGAGAATAGAGTGACCTGGTCGGGATTCTCGCCCAGGACGAAGCAAGAGGCACTGCAGCTGAACACCGCCACCGTGGCCCAGTCCAAGCTCGCCTCCACGCTGGCCTCCGACGGCACCGCCTTGCTCGCCCACAGCACCCGACCGCCGCGATCATAGCGCAGGACCTCAACCGCATCACTTCCCCAAAGCCTACTAGACAAGAGAATAGAGTGACCTGGTCGGGATTCTCGCCCAGGACGAAGCAAGAGGCACTGCAGCTGAACACCGCCACCGTGGCCCAGTCCAAGCTCGCCTCCACGCTGGCCTCCGACGGCACCGCCTTGCTCGCCCACAGCACCCGACCGCCGCGATCATAGCGCAGGACCTCAACCGCATCACTTCCCCAAAGCCTACTAGACAAGAGAATAGAGTGACCTGGTCGGGATTCTCGCCCAGGACGAAGCGGAAGCGGTCGAAGAAAGGATCGATGCAGGTGCGGAGGCTGTCCAGCTCCTGGTGGGCTGGGGCCTTGTCGGGGTGCTTGTCCTGGGCGGCGTCCTCCTCGGCGTCGCAGTCGTCCTCCAAGGGGGCCTCCGCATCCAGCTCCGCGCTCAGCTCCTCGCCCTCCATGGCCAGCAGGAACTGCGGGAACAGTGCCCGATTGCTGGCCAGTGGCTCGGGCTCTGCAGGCTCGCTTTCTCGACACTCCGCCTTGTGCCCCGCCTTCCAGTGCACGCCCTGGTGCTCTCGGCTGCAGTACCTGAGTTATTGACCTCTTGTCTTGTCTCATCAGACAGGTCAGACAGAAGTATTGCTACATGACTTTGGAGCATCGGCTGCAGCGTTTGAAGCCGGGCAGGCCGCAGACGAAGCAGAGGCTTTCAAAATCCTCCACCTATGGGTGCAGTTGGGCAATGGGCAGAGATCTCAGACGGGCCATTCGGAGATAGGGCACCTTGGCAGCAGAAGAGATGTCCTCCTTTTGGATAGGATGAGGGGCGTAGAAGGGGTTGTGGAGGGGCAGCTGGGAGCGGAGGAGTTGACAGCGTCGTTGGCGCAGGCCGGGCGAGGGCAGAGGAAGACGAAGAGGGCCCGGTGGAAGCAGTCCTGGGGGCCGCCCTCCAGGACTGCTTCCAACCAACCCCTCCTTTTTTTGCAGACGAAGCCCTGCCAGTTCTTCTACAGCGGGTAGCGGAGGCCCGGCCTCTGCAAGTGGGCCAGCGGTGGACCGGGGAGGAGTACGTGAGCGGCAACTCCACACTGGCCCTGCAGTACCGGGCGGTCTGCGACGCGGACTTCTACGGCCCCCGCTGCACCACCTACTGCAAGGCCCGCAAGTCCGCCCACTACGACTGCGACAGCCTTGGACGCAAGCTCTGCCGGCCTGGCTGGAGCAGCGACAATTGTGACAAAGGTTGGCAGCCTCCTCTTAGGCTACGTTCCTTTGACACTGATACTCCGCTTTCCCTCCCCACGGCGCCCCTTTGAAATAGACCGGGAACGGGTGTGGCTGTTTTTTGGAGAGGGGGAAAACACAGAGAGCACCCTGCGCTCCGTTTGCTCAGGCCCTTAGGCGCCTCTTCTTTCCGCCTTTTTATGAGGTCCTTCTCTGATGCCATGTGTCTGGGGCTTCTATGTACACTAGACCCAGCCCCCCTCCTAAGTTGGGAGGGGCCTTTAGGAGCGGGCTTCTTGGATGGCTCGTTTTGTGCCCTCCCCTCCTAAAGTGGGCACATCTGCCCCTGCCTCCCCCCTTAGCAGCTGGGAGTTTATGGGCCGCGACAGGCCAGAAGGACCCTTCCTCCCCATGAGGCATCGAAATGACGCCCACTGCTCACGAGAAACAGGCAGCATTAAGCAGGAATGATTGCAGCAATCTGCGCGGAGGGCTGCGAACATGGAAGCTGCCGAAAGCCGGGCCAGTGCGACTGTCATCTGGGCTGGGAGGGCCTCCGCTGCGACCAGTGCATTCGCTACCCCGGCTGCAAGCATGGCACCTGCACCCAACCCTTCCAGTGCAACTGCAACGAAGGTCCCCCCCCCCCCTTTCAACCCCCCTCCTCCTCCTCCTCCAAGCCCTCCTCGCTGTCCAGGCTGGGGCGGCCCCTTCTGCAACCAGGACTCCAACTACTGCACGCATCACGAGCCCTGCCGGAACGGCGCCACCTGCACCAACACGGGCGCCGGCTACTACTCCTGCGCCTGTCCAGCCGGCTACACCGGCACCAACTGCGAGCTGGGCGTGACCCACTGCGCCGCCGCCCCCTGCGCCGCCGGAGCCCTCTGCAGCGACCTCCCCGGCGGCAACTTCTCCTGCGCCTGCCCGCCCGGCTTCTCCGGACGCCTCTGCTCCGTACAGGCCGCCTCCTGCGCCGACCGCCCCTGCCAGCACGGCGCCACCTGCTCCCACACTCCTACAGGCTACCAGTGCCTCTGTGCTCCCGGTACAGCCTTTCATCCTTTGCCCTCTTTCAACCCATCCTATATGCTCCGCTCTGTTTGAAGGCTGGGAGGGCGTGAACTGCGACACGGAGATGGACGAGTGCTCCAGCAGCCCCTGTCTCAACGGTAGGCTCTCTTTCATGTCTTCCTCCTGGCCCAGTTACGATAGACAGGGCCACCCGCTAGGCCACTTAGAGGCGTTCAATTGCCAGTGTTGGTGCTTGGGGAGTGTTGCATAAGGCAGGGGTCTCAACTCTCAAGGTCGGCGGCGGCGGTCTCTGAAAGGAGCCGTCCGCCGTCGCGCCGCCGCTCATTACTTATGCAACTGGAGCAGGAGCAGCAGCAGGGGGTTGAAAGGGAGAGGCTGGCAGGAAAGGCAGGGCAGGAGCCCCTTAACAAAACAACACCACCAAATGAAAATGCCTAGTGGCTGAGCTGGAATGGTCCCCGCATTTCCTTCTCTGCCTTCTCCAAAGCAGCACATCAATTGGCGTAAATGCAGGAGCAGTGAGCGGCAAAGCAGAGCAGTGGGCAGTCGGTGAGTGGCGAGGAGCGGCTGGAGGCCGCTCGTCATTCTCACCGGCATCCTCTCCTCCACCAAAGGTCGCCATCTCCATCCCCCCCCCCCCCCTCCTCAGTCTGCCCAGCAGCAGCCCTCTTCATATCCGCCAGGAAGCGCGGATGGAGACACTCACGGCCAGCAACAGCGCCCATTGATTGAGCCAATGAAGCTGGTAGTGAAGAGCCACTCTTTTTTCCTCGGCCCGGCCAGCCAAGGCGTCTATCCTGCAGAGTGAGGAGGATAAGCTGGACGCAAGCCTCAACTGGCCTGGCTTGGCAAGCTGGCGGACGTCAACCACGTCACCCCCCACCTCTGCGATCAGAGGCGGCAGTTCTGCCAGCGCAAGACCCAGGTCCCAGCCTTTCCTTCTCTGCCTTCTCCAAAACAGCGCCCAGCACTGCACTGCAGACCCAGCATGGGCCGCTTCATTTTGGGCGAAGGTCTAGCTGCCAAGGCGGGTTATTCTGCTGCTGGAGGCTTGCCCCTCGTTTCGCCAGGCCCCAGCACTTCTTCCTGCTCCTCTGCCCTGCAAAAGCGGCCAGACAAGGTTCACGGCACTCGTACATCGTCTCTGTGGAACAGCTATGCACAGGCGGTATTTCCTTGACTTTCAATGTATTTCCTTGATTTATTCTTGTGGCAATAGCAAATTTGGGAGAAAAGAGTCCCACATTTGGCCTGCCAATGGTACCAGATATATGTTTCTCCTCTTCCAGCTAGCGAGGTTCCTCAAGGGGGCGATAGGAGAGGAGGACGTGTAAAGGCTGGTGGCTGTCACCTGTCAGGTCAGCCAGGACCACTTCAAGGCCGTCTTCTTCAATGACAAGGATATGTGGGGATGGCATTGAAGACTGCACAATTCAATTGATCACCTCGCACAGTGATTTGCTCGGCTTTAGCCAGCAGCTCAATGCCATTCCTTCCCTAGCCATTTATGGGCGTGTCTTCAAATACAGGGCCCTACTGCTCAACAGTGCTTTGAATTGGGCAAAACCCGTTTTTAAATGCTAATTTTCATGGTTCTGATGACTAAAATAGTATCACTGAGAAAATTACAAGGAGTTAAGATAATTATATGTCCCATTTTTGGCCTATGCACAGCAAACACAAAGTCAGCATGGGTCAGCACCGCAAAACTTTGTGAAATCACAGCATAGCAAAGGGTCAAAATCAGCTGATCTTGCTATGTATAGTACAAAACTGAAGGTTTTCAGCTTCCCTCCCTATGCGTCTGCACCAATGGCCGCGCAAGAATGCTTTTTTCATCCTTTTGACCAATGCTGAAACTAGTGTAGGAACCCACACGGTTTCCTCAGTGGTGTGTAAAACGAATTCGATTGGATTGAATGTCTATGGAAACTTAATGTGTAGGACAGGAAGCAAGTCAAAAGTATCGCAAGAGACTACCAAATGAACGGGTCTTCAGTACTGGGGCCAGGAATGAAGGGATTGTCACCTCCACCCTGTTCCCATTCTCCAACGTGTCCTGTCTCTTCATAATCACCACCTCAAACAATTTTCACTTATTTTCAGATCAGTAGAAATTGAGAACTGAGGAATTGATTATTCGATTGCTAGAATTTTTGAACAATTTTTACCTGCACTTGCAGCATCATCTCCATGATGACCCATGAATCCTGGCCGTTCGGCGTGCGGGGTGCGAAGGGGAAGTTTAGAGAAAATACTTCCAGTTATTTTCGGAACAATGGCTAGCCTCAATTTCTCAACAGTAAATACGATTTGAAAAGCATGATAGGTGATATATTCAACGATATGCCATCAGCGAAGGCAATGTGCAACAGCAGCAAACAGAAAAAAACTGGGCAATTTTTCATCTTGAATAGATGGGGTTTCAGTACAGAATTTTGGCAGCAATGCTGAGCCACGACAAAACCCACCGACAAACCAAACATGAAAACATCGTATTTGAATAGGATTAGAGTACGAGTAGAGTAGTATTTGAAAAGGATTCGTGAGTACTGGAGTATTTGTGCAACTAGTTTGGGGGGGGGGCAATTAAGCACTGGAGCCAATTCGGTCACTCAAAAAGGCGCTCCAACTAGCTTCTCCGTTGGATTGAGCAAAGGCTAAGGTAGCAATGTGGGATATAGGTTGTCAGCGCTGAGCTTTTGTGCACCTGTGTGGCTGGTTGCGTCTTTCAGAAGGGGTGCGATGTTGTCCGAGATTATCATCGCCGCAGGCCCTAACAAGCCTCCACCAGACTCCCAATGCTTCCGGCTTCCAGCAATTCCCCTGCCATTTAAGAGGCAGTATGCGAGAGGATTGAGACGACTTGTAGGAGGGGTATTCCACTTCCGAAAAATCGAAGGTTCGATTTGGAAGCCGTGATTGGGCCATGGTTTTAGTCCATTTAGTTGTCATCTCAGCCCAAGAAACCCTGGCCCAAAATATGGCTCCCTTGCAGAGAAATGGCCATTTTTCCAACTCCTACTTTTTTGACCCTTGGAGCACCGGAAAATCAAATTTTGACCAATTTCAACCAAAATTATTAAACGAACCCCCAATTTTTATATATCAATCGAACCGCAAAAATACAACAAGTTTTATGATGACAATGATTTTTTCCAATAGAAAAATTTTTTCAACTGATTTTTGACCGCGGAGCGGCCCGAAGGGCCGCTCCGCGGTCTATAGAGGTTACTCAACTTTCGTCCTCATATATATATATATATATATATATGTGTGTATATGTTCCTGGACATGCTGGGAACGGGCGAATTCTCAACGGATTGGGACAAACTTTTTTTTTCCTGAAAGGTAATGCAATTTTAGGAAGATCTGGAGGGGTAGACCCGGTTTCCGAGCATTTGAAACCTTACTTATTTGGGTAAAAAGGTTTTAACATTGCAATATACAGTTTTTGCGATGTAGCTACTGTAATCTTGAGAATTGCACCGACAACTTGAGTTTTTTTGTTCACAAGTCGTATATAACGATTCCAAATCTGTGCTTACTTTTGAAAATGGTTGAGAAACCACAGACTTTTCCTCTTGAGTGACAAACTTTTGCGCATAACAAAAGCATCAATAATTAGTAGCAGCTGAACGGCTGATAATTGAACAGAACACTTGAGTTTTTTTGTTCACTAGTCGTATATAGCAATTCCAAATCTGTGCTTACTTTTGAAAATGGTTGAGAAACCACAGACTTTCCCTCTTGAGTGACAAACTTTCGCGCATGACAATAGCATCAATAATTAGTAGCAGCTGAACGGCTGATAATTGAACAAAACACTTGAGTTTTTTTGTTCACAAGTCGTATATAACGATTCCAAATCTGTGCTTACTTTTGAAAATGGTTGAGAAACCACAGACTTTTTATCTTGAGTGACAAACTTTTGCGCATAACAAAAGCATCAATAATTAGTAGCAGCTGAACGGCTGATAATTGAACAGAACACTTGAGTTTTTTTGTTCACTAGTCGTATATAGCAATTCCAAATCTGTGCTTACTTTTGAAAATGGTTGAGAAACCACAGACTTTCCCTCTTGAGTGACAAACTTTCGCGCATGACAATAGCATCAATAATTAGTAGCAGCTGAACGGCTGATAATTGAACAGAACACTTGAGTTTTTTTGTTCACAAGTCGTATATAGCAATTCCAAATCTGTGCTTACTTTTGAAAATGGTGGAGAAACCACAGAACTAAGTGCTCCGCGGTCACCTATTGCGCTTTGCGCCATATACTTGTTGAAAAAACCGATTTCTGCATTTTGCAATTTTGGGCACAAAAAAACTGATTTCAAAAAATGATCAAAAAATTAAAGGCTAAGACCTAGCCTATCTTTTTATTCACATTCTTGCCGTCATTTTGGTATATATTACATTGAAAATGGCGATGTGACAGTCGGAAATTTTTTTGATTGAAACTTGCAAGTCCGATTTTGCCCCTGTGTTATAACATAGGCAAAAAAGCACCAAAAAAATTTTGTTCTCAAAATTCGAATATTTTGGCCTGAAATGTTCTATTAGGATCCCATACACCCCGCTGTATCATTTGTTTCTCCAGATTTAGTCTCAATCTGCTCAAACTGAAATGCCCTTTTTCCTATGTTATAGCATAGGCAATGTTAAAGCATAGGAAAAAGGGCATTTCAGTTTGAGCAGATTGAGACTAAATCTGGGAAAACAAATGATACAGCGGGGTGTATGGGATCCTAATAGAACATTTCAGGCCAAAATATTCGAATTTTGAGAACAAAATTTTTTTGGTGCTTTTTTGCCTATGTTATAACACAGGGGCAAAATCGGACTTGCAAGTTTCAATCAAAAAAATTTCCGACTGTCACATCGCCATTTTCAATGTAATATATACCAAAATGACGGCAAGAATGTGAATAAAAAGATAGGCTAGGTCTTAGCCTTTAATTTTTTGATCATTTTTTGAAATCAGTTTTTTTGTGCCCAAAATTGCAAAATGCAGAAATCGGTTTTTTCAAAAATCAGTTGAAACAAGTATATGGCGCAAAGCGCAATAGGTGACCGCGGAGCGCATCCTTTATATGATACTTTGTAACTCAAAAATCAAGTCTGTGGTTTCTCAACCATTTTCAAAAGTAAGCACAGATTTAGAATCGACATATAAGACTAGTGAACAAAAAAATCAACTCTTCTGTGCAATTCTCAAGACTTCAGGTACTACAGTGCAACAACCGCATATTGCAATTTTCCAACTTTCTACCCAGAAAAGTAATGTTTTAAATGTTTCGGGACCAGTTCCACCCCTCCAGATATTCTTAAAATTTAATTACCTTTAAGCAAAAAAGAAGTTTCTCCAAATCCGTTGAGAATCCGCCATTTCTTAACATACCCCATTTTTCAAAAGTTCTACCCAAAAAAGTAATGTTTCAAATGCTCCGGGATCAGTTCCACCCCTCCAGATCTTCCTAAAATGTTATTACCTTTAAGCAAAAAAAAAGTTTGTCCGAATCCGTTGAGAATTTGCCATTTCTCAACATAGCCCATTTTTCAAACTTTCTACCCAAAAAAGTAATGTTTCAAATGCTCCGGGACCAGTTCCACCCCTCCAGATCTTCCTAAAATGTTATTACCTTTCAGCAAAAAAAAAGTTTGTCCAAATCCGTTGAGAATCCGCCATTTCTCAACATACCCCATTTTTCAAAAGTTCTACCCAAAAAAAGTAATGTTTCAAATGCTCCGGGATCAGTTCCACCCCTCCAGATCTTCCTAAAATATTATTACCTTTCAGGGAAAAAAAAGTTTGTCAAAATCCGTTGAGAATTGAGCATTTTACAGCATACCCCATTTTTCAACATTTCTACCCAAAAAAGTAATGTTTCAAATGCTCAAATTCCGGGTCTACCCCTCCAGATCTTCCTAAAATAGCATTACCTTTCAGGAAAAAAAAGTTTGTCCAAATCCGTTGAGAATTTGCCCGTTCCCAGCATTTCCAGAAATACATATATATATATATATGAGGACAAAAGTTGAGTAACCTCTATAGACCGCGGAGCGGCCCTTCGGGCCGCTCCGCGGTCAAAAAATTTTCTATTGGAAAAAATCATTGTCATCATAAAACTTGTTGTATTTTTGCGGTTCGATTGATATATAAAAATTGGGGGTTCGTTTAATAATTTTGGTTGAAATTGGTCAAAATTTGATTTTCCGGTGCTCCAAGGGTCAAAAAAGTAGGAGTTGGAAAAATGGCCATTTCTCTGCAAGGGAGCCATATTTTGGGCCAGGGTTTCTTGGGCTGAGATGACAACTAAATGGACTAAAACCATGGCCCAATCACGGCTTCCAACTCGAACCTTCGATTTTTCGGAAGTGGAATACCCCTTCTCTAACCTCTCGCAAACTGTCTCTT
>JASANA010006493.1:0-39100 GCA_030248095.1 Ptycholaimellus sp. GST1_10
GCTGGGGTTTTCTAGGATTGCTTCTACTAAGCGCATGTCAGATCTCATATGCTTAACAATGACTGCCATTATTTTCACATCTGTTATAAAGTTCCTTATTCTCTTGACATCGAGGCCCATGTTACACATGTTTAGCACTAGAATATTGGGGACCTCTTCCTCGTCATGCTGTTCAGTGATTTTACGTTGTGATTTTCCAGGGACAAATGGTGGGGCGTTGATGTTCAGTTTTTGCAAGGTGGCTATGTTCTTCTTTTGATTGGTTTGATCTTTTCTTTTTTGTTTCAAGGTATTTTGATAAATTGGCATGTCAAATATTGGCGTTTTTATGGATTGGTGTTCTTTTTTTGCTTTCAATGATTTGAGGTTTGCGTGGCTGGCAACATTAGACAAGTTGTTGTGCAGTATTTGATGTATTTTTATCTAACATTGTTAATTTTTGACCTCAAAGGGCCGCTCCGCGGTCTATAGAGGTTACTAAACTTTTGTTCTCATATATATACATATAGGTACGTGTCTGGAAATGCTGGGAACGGGTGTTTCTCAATTGGATCTTGACAAACGTTATTTTCCTGAAAGGTAATAAAAATTTAGGAAGATCTGGAGGGGTAGACCCGGAAACCGAACAATTGAAACATTACTTTTTTGGGTAGAAAGGTTGAAAAATTGCAATATACAGATCAATTGGATCGACAACTTTGAAACTCGTGACAAATAGTTTGCAAGTTGATTTGTTGTCAAACTTTTTCAGAACTAGCAGAATTCTAAACAAAAAATTCCAATTTTTTTAATCGAAAGTTAATTTTATTTTATGAAGATCTGGAGGGATATAACGGGTCCCCAATTATTTGAAACATCACTTTTTGTGTAGAAAGTTTAAAAAGTGGGTTATGCTCGGAAGGGTGAATTCTCAACGGATTTGAACTAACTTTTTTCCTTGAATGGTAATGTTTTGTGGCATGTTTAGCTCCGCGGTCACCTATTGAATTGAATTTGTTTATTCATCCAACAAAGTTGGGAAAAGTCAGTAGGGAAAACAAAGCCTACTGGAACAAAGAACGTATGAAAGAGGAGGACAGGCGAGGGACTATGGAGGCGGAGGCGTCCGGAGCCCGTGCACCGCCGCCCCAAAAGTGTCCAGGGAACTAAGCATTGCATGCTCAGACAACTTGTTCCACTCTCCAGCCACCCGATGGGGCCAGCAACTCGAGACTAGCCTTGGCGCCCTAGCTTCAATGAAGAACCGGCAGTTATGCATAAGAGGGCAGCCATTGATTTTGCGTTGAACCAAACCTGGGCAGTGATGCTTACCATGAAAAACATTGTACAGAAGAGTCATGTCAGCTAAAAATCTTATCTCCTTCAGAAACTCCAGTCCAAGGAATGCACACCTATAGGGGTAGCCTCGATTGAGATTGGCAATATGGCAGCGGCGAAAAATGAAGCGGGTGAAATTGCGTTGTATCTGCTCTAGACGATTTGAATCCTGGCGAGAAAGAGTGTTCCAAGCAGGGGCAGCGTATTCCAGGACTGGGCGAACATAGGTGCTGAATGCCTTCGTCAAAATTGCAGGAGAGGCAGAGGAGAAGCACTTTTTGAGAAGATAACAAAGTGAGCTGGCTTTGCTGGTTATTGCAGTGACGTGGGAAGAGAATGACAGGGAAGAGGACACAAGGACACCCAGGTCACGGAAGACATGCTTATCTGCAACTGGCAAGGTTTGGCCATCGAGAGTGTAGGAAGCATTGAGACCAGGGCCAAGGGGCAGGATTGCAGATTTGCTGGGTGAAACTTGAAGCTGCCATGCAGAAGCCCACTGTTCAATTGCTGTAAAACGGATTGTAAGCGGAGGGGACAAGATGAGGCAAGCTTAATATCGTCAGCAAATAGCCAGCAGCTTACTCCCTCAGCATTAAAATCTCAACAAGAGTTTATGTACATTATGAACAGTATAGGACTGCAAGTTCCTCCTTGAATAATGGACGAGGTAATTGGCCTAGGGATTGAAGCAGCACCAGCTAAAGACACACTATGCATCCTATTTGAAAGGAATGATTTTATCCAGACTAAGGCAGCACCAGTTATCCCAAACAATTCACAGCAATGTAGAAGCTCCTTATGCGATACTTTATCAAAAGCTTTAGCAAAGTCTAGGTAGCACTCATCAACTCCCTTCCCTGAGGCAATGCAGGCTTTCCATTCGTTGAGGCAGTGAAGGAGTTTACAGGTGGTTGAACGTTGTTTTTGAAACCCACATTGCATCCAGGAAAGGAGATGATTTGACTCAAGTTACTTAGAAAGCTGTGTCACAAAAACTTTTTCAATTATTTTGCTAATGACATGAGATAGAGAAATGGCCTGTAATTGGAGGGATATGAGGGGTTCCCTTCTTTGTAAACACAGGAATGACAGTGCTGCACTTCCATTGGTCAGGAAACTCGCCAAGGCTAAAACAGAGCTCAAATAGCATTGAAAGTGGGGTGCAGATTTCGGGGCTGAGGCGTTTAAAGAGCAGCATTGGGTAACCATCTTGCCCGGAGCTAAGCTTGGGTTTACACTTGTTTAGGGCCTCGCGAACATGGCGCTCACTGCACATTATGTGACTTAGACTGCAGCAAGGAGGAGGGGTAGTAGCAGGAAGATGGCCACCGTCTGAAGTGTACACTGTGGTGATATGCAGCAGTAACGTAGCGAGATTCTCTTTCATCGTCACTGAAAGGGTTAGGAGAGCGGAACAGGTTGGGGCATGTCGAGCCACTAAAAGGAGCAACTGCTCCCGGCCTCCCTTCCGCCCGCCTCATCGACGTTCAAGGTCGACGAAACTGGCTTAGGAAACACCACAGCGCACCCGCGGGCGACCGGGAGAGGACAGAGGTAATCACACCAACAACTAGCGCAGGCAGAGGAACAGGGCCTCAGATCTAAGCTACAAGCATCGCCATACTAAGAGGGACGAGAGGGGAATCATCAGAGCCAGCATGGTGACATATTCTGGGCCAAGGTAGTAGATCGGAACCACCCCGTCGATCAAGAGCTAGACCGAGTACGCGATGTCCGACTGGCCCCAGAAACTCGTAGCGGAAGATGAAGGGACGACAAGGAAGGTTCGTGCTCGAAGTGCACCCTTGACCTCCGGTCTTGAGTCCATGAGCGAAGTCTTTGTCTCCACTCTCTGGCTCGTCTTTGCACACTTGTGCCCCATGAGGTACAATGGGAAATCCAGGCGAGAAGGGCTCCCACCGCGATGACCGCCGAGGTGACTCCGATGACCCCGACGATGGGATTGACAAGGTATGGGCTGAGACTGCTGACACTCAACCAAGTAATCCTTGCGATGTCTCTGAGCCCTCCGGCCAAGGTTCCTACTAGACTGCCTACGGCATGATCTTTCGCAGTAACTCCTGGATTCTCTTTGTTGTCGCCGAAGGAGGCAGTACTTGTTCGATTAGTCAGCTCACTGAGCTTCCTCTCCAGTGCTGGTAAGCTGGACGAGTAGGCAACAAGCTCGGCAAACGGAGGCATCAATCGCGAGTGGAACAGGACCAGAGTGTTGTATGTGATTTCAGGTCGGAAATGATGATTGCTTGGCGGAGTGTGGCAAAGGAGCTGTGAGTAAAGTTCTTGAAGATGGCACTAGTCTGTCCGTTGGAGGTGGAGTCTACTGGCTGAATGGGATGGACGTCATGGCAGTCAGTGATGGGACTGTGATGAGTAAGATCTACTCCTCCATTGTCAGGTAGGAAGAGAAGTTTTCCTGTCTTAAGTCGTATGGGTAGAACAACGTAGCACATCTGTTTTCCCGGCTATTGGTGGTTCAGGTAGACCTCCTCTACTTCCGCTTCTTGACACTGAGCTACATAGATGGCTGCTCCCCACATCTCTGCTGAGATGTCCTGGTGACCAGTGATGGCTCTGACCCCGTTGGTTGGGCTCAGTTGGATCATCTGTTTCAGCACCTGGTACTGGCGCTCCTCCAGCATGCACATTCGATGTTCGTCGTTTGACTCCACTCTTTCTATCAAGTCCACCAGCTCATCCATGATGTAGTGTAGTTTCGCTTCCACAGGATCATGTTGTTGAATCCAGTTTTCTTTACGAAGCAATGTGTCGTAGATGGTTCCTTTCCTCACATCCTTGTCGAGATCTTGGTGAGACCTCACAGTGGTGTACGGACGCGAGGAGGGGGTCCTTGGTGGAAGGGTAGTTCCTTTCATCGGGGGTGAACTCCGACCAGCGACATGATCATCTTCTAGAACTATGTCCTCGTCATTGAGTCAAGACAGTCCCTTCACTTCTTTGGTGTCCTTGAAGAGCTCGTCAGTTAGCTGATCCCATTCCTCCCACTTCTTCCAGTTCTCCCTTTCCTCTGCTGTGGGGGAAGCTTCTTCCCTCTTGTCTCGTCTCGGGGAGGGGCTCTGTGATCGTCCATCGTCAGTGCTGCCTTCCTTGGTGTAGTTGATGTATAGCGCCCCTCCCTTGTATGAAAACAGTGTCCCAATGCCTCCTGCACTATGAAGGAGAGGCCATAAGAACTTAGACCCTCATGGATCACCTACATCCAGGAACATTTGACAACCTGATAGCCCAACAACAGACAACCGTGGGAGAAGTGAATGGCAATCATCGGCCCAAGAACAGAACGCCAGATGGACCGGTTGGACGTCAACTCCTTGGACAAATGCGCTCCACATCAATGACTCTGGGAGAGGTGCTTGATCAACGTTCCTGGTGAGGACAACTATCGCTCGGCCCATCGGCAGCATGACAGTACCCATGCCTGTCCGGACGATACCAGCACCTATCCACGCTGCCCGGACCAACCTCGCCCACGGAGCACCTCACCATTTGCCAGTGCTACCTTCACCCATGCACCTCACTCCAACGCCACCGCGACTTGATGCATATCTCAAGTGCCAGCGAAAAGGATCACTGGCAATCAGGACACACTCCCAACCTGATGTCAGCCGACAGTGGCAAGGAGCACAATGTCACAGAGCGACACCCTCAACAACAGGTATTCGCCATCTGGAGGCTACTGTGAAATTTTTTTTTTTTTTTTTTTTTCCCCCCCGAAACCCACGCCACCCACCACCACAGAGAAATCACAGAGGCAATCCCAGCATGCTCACCTTCCAGGCGCTACTCTACTCAGACGACTGGACGAAGAACATCAACACGCACTGCATCCTTGACTCCGGATCCCAGATGACCATCATCTCCAACTGTGTAGCTAGATGACTGGCCCTGGAGACACGAGAGGTGAAAAGAATCAGCACAGGCAGCTTCGGATGCAGAGAACGGTGGAAGATCAAGATGCGGAAAGTTAGGCTCAACGTTCTAATGCCTGGATGCATGGACTCCGGATGGCAAGATTTGCCCTCCTCTCCTCCTGGAACCACCACTTCCAGAGGAAGACTGGGACCAAATCCATAACAGACATCCCGACCTGCTGAACATGCCCCCACGGAGGACAAGATGGGATATGCAAGTCAACATCCTCTTTGGGCAGAATGTCTTGTCTTTTGTCATCACCAGCGTCGCATCCAGGAATTTCGCACTCCGTCCAGGCCTCTTCATCTTCCCTAGTCCATTCGGCTCCTTCCTAATGGGGAACGCCACTTTGCCATTCATGATCAGAGACGACTACCACCAGAGGAGAACCGTCCTGATGAATGGAACAACAGAGTGTGCAAACGAGGATGGGGAAAGTGACGGACCAGGACCGCGGAAGAGACACTGCTCGAGTCTCGAGAGTGTAGTAGTCCCTCCTCTCACTCACCGATGGCTGAGAGAGATATTGGACAGCCCATTTGATTCCCTCACCAAACACGGGGCGTCAAGGGAGAAGCTGACGATTCTGGAATGAGACCTGAACCGGCGCCGTTACCACCTCGATGAGGAGATCTATGAGCCTTTGCACCATTTCGTCTGGGCCAAACTGGTGAAGGCTCGGAAACAGCTAGAGCGAGGAAACATCGGAGGAAACAACACGCATCGCTCGTTCTCCGATCAGGTGGGACATGAGGACATGCTCCAAGATGCTGTTGCGGCAGGACCCTCCTCAAGCATGCTCATGATGGGAGTAGATTGGAGCAAGATTGAGACAGACTTCTTGATTGCCGACCTCATGAATGATGATGATCTGGGAAGGACGATTCAGGAACTGAACTTGGGAGAAGCGGTAGGAGGACTGCCAGCCGTCACCCTTCCGGAACTAGTCCCAGAGACGGAGAAGGAACCACCGCGGAAGCTGAGCTCCTGAAGGAAGAGAAAGTGACTTAGCCTAAACTACCGCGACGGAGGAAGATGCCATGGAAGACACCATACGTCTGTGATCTGCTACAGAGCAAGGCTATAGAATACTATATGCCGAGTTGGGGAATGGATGAGGGACATTTACCCATGAGCAGAGTTCTCCAAGTTGGTACCCTTGAAGCCACGCTTCCCCTGGCGCACCTCCATCCACTCCTGGAACATAACTACATCACCCCACTCCCACGAGTGAAACAGATGAGGACACTCAAGGGCTACAAGAGAGCCGATGCCGACTACTTCACAATTAATGTCTACCATCAGACATTCATGCAGTGCCTACAGCAGAGTCAAAGACTTAGAGTCTTGAAACTTCACGTCATGTCACCCACCATCTGGAATGCTCTGCCACCTGGGATAGAGGGGGTGGCAGCGTGGAAGGGGACCCTGGGGCGCCTCACGAAACCAAACATGAGGTGGATGACCATCGGCTCCGGCATCTCCGTGATGGACGTAGTGATGCGAGCTCCCGGACTAAGAAGGCTGACAATCTACGGCTGCACCTATTTTGATGCCAAGGACTGGGCGGCTTTGTCTTGACTCTCCCAGCTCCGGGCTCTCCACCTTGACTTGGAGGCGACAAAGGAAGGTGTAGTGGAGACCCATTGGAGTCAGTCACTGCCTCAACTGTGGAACCTGACCTTCAACAGACAAGCAACGATCCGGATGCCTGATCTGCGGAGGCTCACTCCCAACCTCAAACTCCTTTCCCTGCTGCGGCTTACCTCAGCCGGACCTAAGGAGGGAGCAGGGAAACAGTGGGTAGGAGCATGGGACATGCTACCAGCCAGACTGGTCATACTGGGCATACAGACACGGGGAACCGAGGCACCGTCCTGGGACGTACCTGGGACGTAACTGGATCAATTCCGCTGACAGAACTCAAATGGCTGAGGATAATTGGTCCTTTCGTGGGTCTGAGTGCTCTTGCACCAAAACTCATCATGGCCATGATGGCTGATATTGAAGATCTACCGACGACGGTTACAAAGGTGCAATATGTGGGATACTCATCCACGGAGGAACTACTGACACCACCACGGAGGCTGTTGCGTTTTCCGATGATGACGCACCTCGCGTTGCTAGACCTCCAAGGCCTAGAGACAGAGGCGGAGGAGCAACTCTTCATCCTATCAAGACTAACGCGAGTCACTCACCTCTTGATGGATTGAGCTGCCTGGCACTCCCTCCTAGTCATGACTCCAACGGAGGAGAGCCTACTAGGGGAAGGGACACTCCCAGGGCTTCCACCGCCAGACCTGAGACAATTGCAACTCCGCTGGACTCCATGCCTTCTCTACCCTCGGAGAGAGATAGCACCAGCGGAGAGGACAGACATTGACCAACTCGCCCATGTACTGAGTCGGGTGGACCTTCGTCCTGGAGCTCTTTGATGAGAACAGGATGAAGGCAAAGGGTTATACGCTTCAGATGAGGACTCTGACTGAGGAAGTCCGGAGGAAGAGACGGGAAGTAGAGCCTTGTTTGTGGGGTCAGTTACATGCCGTAGAGGGACAACTCACTCTGGAACACTGGCACTACGAGTTCCACATCATCCCACCGGAGGAGTACCAGCAAACGAGGTCAGAGAGTCAGCAAGCCCGACGGAAGGAATTGGCAAGGCGATGATATGCCCAAAGGCGAGAAGCAAGGGAACCCCAGGAAGACAGAAAAAGGTCCACTTCTCAAGCGGAACACCAAACGCCAGGAACGAGAGTATTGAAGAGGAAACGAGGAGGAAGTACAATAGCTATGATGCTCATCGTGATGTGCTTGTTCACTCCAGCTACCACCCGGCCAACTTACACAACTTCATCCGCCACTCGGCTAGCCCAAAACTCACCATCAACAAACATGAAGTTCCAACTGTGCTACCATCCCAACGGAGGTGGCCGACCATTCCTTCTCCCAGAGAGCAGCCAGCCAAAAGATCACATCATGAGGTGGATTTATGGCTTCCTGCTGCAGAAGGGCCTAGCGTCCCGGCAGCTCAATGCTTTCTGGAGATCCTGACCACCACCATGCAGCGGGACGGGCCTTCCTCCGCCCTCAAGAGAGGAACTAGCAACCTGGTCAAGAGGACGAGCATGCCCATTGACGAGTGTAACCACGCATGGATGGAATGGAAGTTCAGAGGGTCGGAGCTAGTGCGACTAGACAAATCCCTCTGGTCCACCAACCAATCCCAGTTCCGTGAGTGGCATCGTTGTTCCGAGACTCACATCTACCGGACTGCTAACCTGTACCTTCTCAAAGGAATGGTGTATGCTGGGCACCAAGCTTTCACATTGGACCTTGGATCTCTTCAAGGATTTCACATCGAGAAAGAGAGTTGTGTCCAGCCCCAGTACACCATTGTCTGGCATGACACACCCATCCTCAGAGGAAGAGGGTACCATACCCAACCGACATACCGTACCTGACCTCTACAACAACAGTTCCTCCAAAGGCGAGCCCGGAACCCCAGACGTTCTCGACGCCCCCAACTCTGAGACCTACTCTGATGACAACGACTCCCTCGAGTGGGATGACATTTTGCTGGAAGAGGAACCTCCAATCAGAGGCATCCTCAAGCGACCAAAGAAGAGCTTCCACCCCCAACCGCGCCACTCATCATGATGCTGCAAGCTCCACTTCAACAACCTAGAGGAAGCCCACCTTGTCGCCAAACCCACCCAGGACTTCTCCAAGACGAGACCTCGCCACATCCCCCGCAACACCTCACAACTCCTTGCTCTACAGAGCCCCCACCACCAGCCCTTCGAAGGACAGGAACACCGCACCATCCCAAGGGAGCACGAAGCTCTCATCGAAGAGTGCTACCAGGACCAAGAGCAAGACAGAGAAGAAGAAGAGTGGGAAACCCTGGACCAGCTGCAAGAGGAAAGCCGCTTCAACCCAGTCGAGCGGCCCAAGTTCAACAAAGTCCTCAAACTGGATGCCATTGCCGAGGACTCCTTCCTCTTCCCCAACCGGAACGAGGGACAAAACCCGGCGCCCGTCGCCTACCACGAGTACACCCACCACCCCACCTACCACTCCGTTTGCCCCACGCTGCCACTCCGCGACATCTGCACCCTCGCCATCGTCTTCATGCTATTCCTCCCCGGCTCCGCCGCAGATAACCTGGAGTCAGTCAAGCTCCCCGGACACATGCCCAAGCCCCCACTGACCAAGGACGCCATCAGACACCGACTACTCCAGGCCCAAGCGGAAGCCCAAGACCTCGCGAAACCACCACCCAAATTGGTCAAGTTCCAAATCTGCCCCCGACACCCCGGAGCCAGCAGACTTTTCACCATCCCCGAAGTCCAGAGAGACTGCCGCATCCCGAAGAAGGCTTTCCGCTCCTACCACCCCATCGACGTCTACGGCACTGATGGGCAACCGCCATGCTCTCCCGCAGTCAAGTGCGAGCTGGAGATCTACATGGTGTCCGCCAAGTGGCCATGGCCAGCCCCCTGCCAGTACATCATTGACCTCCCCTTCCCCATCATCCGCCGCTCCATCCCCGTCCACGAGTGCATCGATGCATGGGAAACACTCAAGTTCCGCAGCGCCAACCTCCTGGCCGGGCCAAGCTCGCCGCCTATACATGGTGGCCCGGACCCCGTTTGCGGGGAAACGAAGTGCGAGCACACACCGGACAATGCGTCATGGACATGGACACCGTTTTTTTGGCTTGGCGGGATGGAGCTGACTTCGCCGGCCTCCCATCCCGCCTGATCTCCCTCTCCGGCGACGTGCACCCTAACCCAGGTCCCCCCGGCTGCCTCCGAGCAGCCCGGCCACGCCAGCAACTGGGACGAGCCCCTCCGCGCCAGCCCCCTAGCTCCCTTACAGTCACCTTCCTCAACATCAATGGTCTCCGCCTCCACAGGCCTGAGCTTCTGGATCTCCTCACCCGCCTCCGCATTGACGTCGCCTTCCTGGCCGAGACTCGGCTCACCCCAGACACTGCCAGCCCAGCCTTCCCAGGATTCAGCCTCTCCCGAGTGGATCGTCCTATCCATCGTGGACGCGCTGGTGGAGCTCACGGGGGTCTCGCAGTCCTCACGCGCACGGGCCTACCCTTCAACCTCCTCCCCTCACCCTTCCCTCCAGGAGCAGCAATGGAGTACCTGGGCATCTCCCTCCCGGCCAGCCACCAAGGAAGCCTCAACCTGCACTGCCTCTACCGCCCACCCACCCGACAGGGAGCTCACGACGCGAGGGACGGAGGCCTCCATCTCCAGGCCTGGCCATCCTCCGACAGCGATCTCATCTGCGGTGACCTCAACGCCCACGCTCCAGCCTGGGACAAGCACCATGACCCTGATCCCCTCGGCACCGACCTGGAGGACTGGGCCGCCACGCACAACTTTGTGGTCCTGAACGACGGGTCTGCCACCAGGACAGGCCCTGATGGCACTGCCAGCTCCCCGGACGTCTCCCTGGCCTCCTCCGCCCTGGCCCGCCGCTGCAACTGGGCCACTGTTCAGTTCCCCAGCAGCGACCACGCCCTCCTCTGGCACCAGATTGAGACAGCCCAGCCCCCTCCTACCCGTCCCCGACCCCGCTTCTCCCTGGCCAAGGCCAAGTGGCCCCGCTACAAGGCGGAGGTGACTAGGCGGCTGGAGGCTCTGGACCCCCTGGCCGGTTCAGTAGACAGCGCCACCAAGGCCTTCACCAACTCCTGCCTCCTCGCAATGAGAGCTTCCTGCCCGTTTGGAGCCCGCCCTGCACCGAAGCCCTGGTTCACTCCCGCCTGCCTGGCAGCGAGCAAACGAGCTAAAGCAGCCCATAGGGCCATGCGCCGCCGTCCCACGAGAGCTTCCTGCCAGGCACACAGAGTGGCCAGAGACGCGGCTACTGCCACGTACTGGGAGGAGCGCAGGCGGACCTGGAGATCCCTTGCTGCCAGCCTCACCCCGAAGAGCCCCTCCACCAAAGCATGGAGCCTCCTCCGGGGGATGGAAGGAAGGGGGGCTTCCACCCTCCCCGACACCCCCCTCCGAGACCACATAGGTCGAGAAGCAGTCACCGAGCAGCAGAAAGCTAGCCTCGCCTGCTCCTACTACGCATCCATCTCCAGGCACCCTATCCCCCGCCACCTCTCCAAGCCAGCCAGGGCCGAGATCCTGCGCCACCAACGCTCCAGCAAGGACCCAGCCCCAGAGGAGGGCCCCTTCAGCCTAGAAGAGCTCAGGAGAGTCCTCAAGGGCCCCAGCGGCAAATCCCCCGGTGCCGACGGCATCCTGCCTGCCATGCTCCGCCAGCTCCCACCACAAGGCCTGGACCACCTCCTCAGCCTCGCCAACCGCTCTTGGCTCACCGCTCAAGTCCCAGCCAGCTGGAGAAAAGCACTCATCGTGCCAATACGAAAGAAGAGCAAGCCAGCGGACCAGGTGAAGTCTTTTCGCCCAGTCTCCCTCCTGTCCGTAGTTGGGAAAGCAGTGGAGAAGTTGGTGTACAATCGGCTCCAGTTCTGGGCTGAATCGACAGGCGCCCTCCCCGAAGAGCAGAAAGGCTTCCGGCCCGGACGGTCGGCCTCAGATGTCCTCTGCCCTCTCCTCCAGTCCACCTTTGACGGCCTCAATGCCCCCAAGCCTCCCCGCCGCTCCCTCCTCGTCGGAATCGACTTCTCAGCCGCCTACGATAGAGTGTGGAGAGATGGAGTCCTTGCCCAACTCTCGCGCCTCAGGGCTCCAGCCCTTTGGATCCGCTGGCTCAGAGCATGGCTCGCGGACAGGAGAGCCTGCGTCAGGTGGGGAAACGCCATCAGCAAGCCAAGAGTCTTCTCCCAAGGCCTTCCTCAAGGCTCCGCCCTCAGCTGCTATCTGGCCCTCTTTGCCTGGAGAGACCTCCCGAGCCGAATCGCAGGAGCAGCCCCTGGAGTCCGCTGCTTCCAGTACGCAGACGATGTTCTCCTCCACACCTCCTCACCCCATCTCGCCTCCTTGCAGCTCTCAATGCAGCGAGCCCTGGACGAGGTCGAAAGCTGGGCAAGGGACACCAGGACAGTCATCGCCCCAGAGAAAACCACAGCTCTCCTAGCCACCCTCCACCCAGGAGAAGGCCCAGACAAACCCGGAGCTCCTCAAATCACCCTCTGTAACCTCCCAGTCGCCCTCTCCTCATCCATCACAGTCCTAGGGGTCACAATAGACAGCGGAGTGCGCATGACAAGTCAATGCAAAGAGGCTGCGGGCAAACTCAGCCGGCGGTGCAACCTTCTTCGGGCACTCGCAAGGAACACCTGGGGCGCAGCAGCAGACTCCCTCCGCCACCTGTACACGGCCATCGCACGCCCAGCGGCCCTCTACGCGGCAGGCGCTTGGCTACCCTTTGCGGCCCCCTCCAACGTGGACCTGCTCGAGCGCAGGCAGAGACAGGCAGCTCGCTTCATCCTGGGCGTCCCCCCAAGCTCCTCAAGCCCGGCCTGCCTCCGCGAGGCCAACCTCCCTCCCCTCCGACTCCTCACCGCCAAGGACGCAGCCTCCACCCTCGCCGCCCACCTCTCCCACCCTCCCGGCCACCCCCTACACTCTGGAGCACAGCCACCCCCTCACCGCCCTCGTCTGAAGGCTCGAGGTGGACGTCGCCCATGCTGGAGAGAAGCAGGCTCTCAGGTCCTCCAGGACGCCCTGGGTCAAGACTTCGAGCTAGAGCCCTGGCCCCCCCCAACAGCAGCCCATCCACCCTGGACACCTCCCCGAGCAGCACCGTGCACCTTCCACCAGGCTGGAGCTGAAATCCCGGCCTCGGCAGACCCCCTCACCAGAAGAACAGCTGCCCTCGCGGACCTAGAGGCACTCAAAGCTGAGCTCCAACCGGCCCTTTTCCTCTACTCAGATGGATCAGTAGAAGGCCAGCGAGGCCCAGGCCAGGGGGGAGCCGTGGTCTTTGACCCCGGCGGAGCAGAGCTTGCTTCCACCTCCCTACCAGCAGGCTCCCCGTCCAGCTCCACCCACGCTGAGGCTGTAGGCCTCCTAGCCGGGCTCCGGCTGATCCCAGCGCACCTCCCTCTGCCACCAGCCTCCCTCCTCGCCCTGTTCGACAGCAGAGCTCTCTGGATGCGCCTTCAAGGAGGCTCAAGGCCTAGAGAAGATGCCACCACCACTCAGCTACACCAGCAGGTGGACCTGCTGCAGGCACAGGGTTTCCAGATCGCCTTTGTCTGGGTCCCCTCGCACTGCGGCATTCAGGGGAATGAAAGGGCAGACGAGCTGGCCAGAGTGAACATCGCGGCAGCCCCAGGCCCCGCAGCTCTCAGCACATCCTCAGTCTCGTCGGCACTGAAGGGCTGGGTCCAGTTCAGGTGGGACGAGGACTACGAGGCAGAGGCGACGGCGGCAGAGCCCAACTCCTCACTGGCCAGCTATCACGCCATCACCAGAGGCGCCTCAATCGACACCACAGCCTGGCCCCGCCTGCACTCATCAGCACTCTTCCAGCTCCGCCTCGGCAGGCCTCACTTACTCCAAGCCACGCGACACCGCATGGGCCAAGCCCAGGAGGACACCTGCCAACACTGCCACGAGGCCCCCGAAGACGTCCAGCACTTCCTTCTGAGGTGCCCCAGGTGGAGAGCTGAGAGACGAGAGAGCCTCGGCGTGGCACCAGCCCTCAGCCTCCTCCAGTCCAAGCCCGAATCCATCGTCCGCTTCATGATGCGTTGCGCCCGTCTGTGACGGGCTGTCCCTCTCCGAGGACACCGGAAACACACCACCACCACCAACCTCCTGGCCCAACGACAAGGCTTCTACTCCACGGAACAGAGGGTGGACATCACGCACTACTGCTGTTGGCAGACCTTCTACTACTCCACCACCAATCTTCACCTCTACGTCAGGAACATCTACTCCAACCACGGATCCCTCACGACGGACCTCCAAGTGGACCTCTCCGGCTGTGACATTGGCAAAGAAAGCTGTGTCACCCCCACCAGCACCATCGTCTGGCACGACACTCCACTCCTGGAGTACTGCCCCTTCAAGCTCCTTGGCACCTACCAGGCCAACATCATGGGCGACCAAGTACGCATTCCCAGCCTACAGACCTCATTCACCACCTACAAGCCCAAGAACGACTTCAACTTCACCAAGCCCGAGATGAGGTGCCTACCCAACGACACACTGCCCACCCGCGAAGGCATTGGCTGTGCGGATCCACTGGGACGTCAAGAAGACCCTCGAGTACCCAAAGAATGCCAAACACAAGGGAGATAATGACACCCCGTGAGTCCACCTCCACACCATCCTCCCCAGTGACAAGAACATGCCGCCAGGATACCCGCACAAGCCAGCTTCCCGTGACCATGACATGCACTGGAAAGGAATGAAGCCCGACTGGACTCGATCCCGTTTCCAACAAAGCTACAGCGACGAGGAGCTAGCGCTCAAGGAGGAATGGCTGAAGTGGCTTCAGAGTGGCTCAATCTCCTTGGCCCTCGACACCAACAAATCAAGGCCCCAGGCTGATCAGAAGCTCAAACTTTCCGCGCTTAGTCACCTTGCTTGCAAGGAACGGATCAAAGCAGTCCATCAGCACCTTGGCAAGATCGAGCACTGGTACGACATCCACAACCCCGTCGAGGCCAAGATCCACTTCATCGTCGATGAGCTCGACGACATCATCAACAAGGCTGAGCTGAGAGAAGAGCAGCGGATCTGTCTACTGGAGAACCACCAGTACCAAGTCCTCAAGCAGCTCTTCTACATGAACCCCACCGTTGGACTGCAAGCCTACACCAGTCGCTCCAACATCTCCGCCTCAGTCCAGGGCTCTGCCGTCTACCTCGCCAAGTGCCTGGAAGCCCACGTAGCACTGATCTACCCCTACCACCACCTCCCCGGCTCATCACAGTGCTACCTCTTCCTCCCTGTGAAGCTCACCAGCGGAGAGATCCTGTTCCTCCCCGAGGGACCCAGCAGAGATCTCACCTACCACAGCCCCAAGGTGGACTGCCACCTGGTCCAACCCTTCATCTTCACGGATCCCTTGATGCCAGGAGAGAGCCTCGCTCTCTTCCAGAACCTCACCGACCAATCCTTCGCATCGGTCCTCCACAGCCCCTTCTTCACGCCCTTCGCACCCAACATCTCCTACAAAGTGCCCATCCTCTTCAACACGCGAATCAAGATCCCCTTCTCTGCCCTCACCAGCTACGCCACCGACATACCCATCGTCAGCCGCAGAGTGGACGGACTGGTCAGCTACACCAGCGGCTTTGCCCTCGACCCCAACGCAGTCGTCCAAGGCATCAACGCCTACTGACGGCTCATCGGCAACGTCGTGGGAGAGCTCTCTGAAGGAGCTCAGGGACTCGCCAAGCAATCCTGGAAGGGGATTGACGGACTTGGAAGCTCCATCGTCTGCCCCATCATGACCATCATCGGAATCATTGTCGGTCTCATTGCCTTCGTCGGAGTCATCGTGCTCATCATCTGGGTCTCCCAGTACATGGACTGGGGATCATCCACCTGATGGAAGGCCACTGAGTGGAAATATGCCATCAACAATTCCTGCTTCAGAAGAGCACTTCCTGAATGGCTCCCCTTCGGAGGAGGACGCCCCAGCGAGATCCATCGCGAACAAGAACTGAGTCTTTGAGATCTCCGACGACGCCAGTCAGAGGAATCTCTGGACATTGACTCCAAACACAATGCCATCATCGTCAGAGAAGGCTCGAGGAGTGCTCGACGAAGTCAAATCCAACCCGTCAGCCGCCTGACACCCGAGAGTCTCCCCAAACTCACACCACGCGCACCAGCCAGACGCCCTTGGTCGCATCCACCTACTCCCGAGCCCCGTCGCGAAGTTGATCCCGCAGCCGATCATCCATTGGGTCGCGGTTCCCATTCGACTCCGAGAGCGATCTACAAAGCAGTCACTGATCGCGATTGTGAACACCTGGCCCAAACGTCCCGAGACCCCCCATGAGTCCTTGTGTACCATTCTAGGTTCCGTTGTAATGTGGTGGAGGGGTCTGGCCTACCAAGGCCGGACCTCCTCAGTGTTGTTGATAGTGACAGAATGTAGTGCCCTTTCCTCTCCTACTTCCTACTAACTTCTGGCCTCTTCCGGTTGCAATGCTCTATATCCAATAATAGCTTCTGCCCAACTCCGCTCCCCTCACAATAGCTATCAAAAGGGTTCTCAAACAAAAGTGCTGCCCTTGTGCAGCACAGTAGTTAGAGAACTTTTGCAACCTCCTTATTTGCAACCTCCTTAAAATCAGAATCGCTGTACTTAGAGAACTTTTGCAACCTCCTTATTTGCAACCTCCTTAAAACCAGAATCGTTGTAGTTAGAGAACTTTTGCAACCTCCTTGCAACCTCCTTAAAACCAGAATCGTTGTAGTTAGAGAACTTGTGCAACCTCCTTATTTGCAACCTCCTTAAAACCAGAATCGTTGTAGTTAGAGAACTTTTGCAACCTCCTTGCAACCTCCTTAAAACCAGAATCGTTGTAGTTAGAGAACTTTTGCAACCTCCTTATTTGCAACCTCCTTAAAACCAGAATCGTTGTAGTTAGAGAACTTTTGCAACCTCCTTATTTGCAACCTCCTTAAAACCAGAATCGTTGTAGTTAGAGAACTTTGCAACCTCCTTGCAACCTCCTTAAAACCAGAATCGTTGTAGTTAGAGAACTTTTGCAACCTCCTTATTTGCAACCTCCTTAAAACCATAATCGTTGTAGTTAGAGAACTTTTGCAACCTCCTTGCAACCTCCTTAAAACCAGAATCGTTGTAGTTAGAGAACTTTTGCAACCTCCTTATTTGCAACCTCCTTAAAACCAGAATCATTGTAGTTAGAGAACTTTTGCAACATCCTTATTCGCAACCTCCTTAAAACCAGAATCGCTGTAGTTAGATAACTTTTGCAACCTCCTTGCAACCTCCTTCAAACCAGAATCGTTGTAGTTGGAGAACTTTTGCAACCTCTTTATTTGCAACCTTCTTAAAACCAGAATCGTTGTAGATTTTTGTTGTCTAAACTTTCCCATAACACGATTCTTTGGACACTCCATTATTTTAGTGATATTAACTGCTGTTTTGAATACAAAATACTTAAAGAAAAGGTTTTAGTCTATTTTGGTCACAAATTGCGTTCAATTTTATATACAATGTCCTCATGTCTGATTATTTGAATGTCATATCTGAGCTATCTGTTGCTGAATCAATAAAGGCATTAACTGATGATGCATCTAAATTTATGTCAGCTATATTGCTTACTAAAAACATACGTGAATGAACGTGAATGTCCCTGACATGTCGGTGAGAATGTGCTGGACAGGAAGCATGATTCGCAGGGCGCAGGAGAAGATGGAGTCCAAGAATGTGCTGCAATTCTGAGAGTGTCTACAGGGGGGTAGGCACTTTTCATACACCTGACTTTGGGATACCATTTCTCAAGCGCACTTAAAGCTAATGAGCCAATTGTTTTACTGAAAGTACTTCTATCTGTTCCTGACATACCTACCATTTGTGACTCAAAAGCTAAAGGTCACCTAAATTACAAACTGTTTTGACGAAAAGGTCCAATGTTTAGTGACGTTTCAAGAATTTATTTATGGCATGAAAACATGGCATAATTGGAATCACAAACTTACATTGAAAAAAGAATCAGTGTTATCTCATTTACAGCCTATACGTGGTTTAAACAAAGGTTTGGATGGATCGATTCTAAAGAATGGCATCTTTTCTTTTTAATTAACAATAGCTGTTGTTTTTAACCAACTGTTGATTTCCTGTGAACACACTTTTGCAGAAATAACATTGTGACTATGCTTGTGAGGGTGCACTTGTGATGGAATTGCATCTATGGATTTGAAATATTTGCTTTCATTTAGAAAAAGAGAATATGTTATTTATATCCAAATTGTAAGCACAGTAGAGATAAAGTCTCAAATATTTAAACGTTTCAAAGATCAAACTTCTTCATCAGTAAAATAGATTTCTGACACTTGTCAGAACGAACATTATAATAACTATTAAAAATTAAGCAAAGAAAAACATAGGAAATAGATGATATTAAACAAAATTTTAGCGTGCTGTATTAGGGCCTGGTTGTAAAAGAGGTAAAACGCCATTTGGTATGTCATGTTGTCGCTGTACATTGGTTAGGTCTACTATTACCCGTGTTTCATTGATTTTGATACATAAAGCCTCTGCCGCCTTGCGTTCATGTTGGTGGTTGCACCTGTGTATTATCTTAGCAGAGTCAAATTCTGGTTCATGGTTACCCCCTTGGTGATCTTTGAAAACGTTTTGCTGGCAAAAGAGAATAATAATTTCATGAAAAAGTTTTCATTTATTTCATGAACCAAAAATCAATTATATCTATTCTATTTTAGTGTTGGCAAATGCAACGTTTTGCATTCTAACAAGTATTTGGCGCAAAGCGCAATAGGTGACCGCGGAGCGCTTACACCTTTACATGTAGCAAAATCCATAAATTAAGGAAAATTTCTGCTGTGAGTGTGAACATTGCATCTCAAAAGGAAAAGTCTGTGGTTTTACAACCATTTTCAAAAGTAAGCACAGAATTGGAATCGTTATATACAACTTGTGAATCAAAAAACCAAAGTCTTCTGTTCAATTATTAGCTGTTCAGTTGCTACTAATTATTGATGTTATTGTCATGTGTGAGAGTTTGTCACTCAAGAAGGCAAGTCTGTGGTTTCTCAACCATTTTCAAAAGTAAGCACAGATTTGGAATTGTTATATACGACTTGTGAACAAAAAAACTCAAGTTGTCTGTTCAATTATCAGCCGTTCAGCTGCTATTAATTATTGATGCTATTGTCATGCGTGAAAGTTTGTCACTCAAGAGGGCAAGTCTGTGGTTTCTCAACCATTTTCAAAAGTAAGCACAGATTTGGAATTGTTCTATACGACTTGTGAACAAAAAAACTCAAGTTGTCTGTTCAACTATCAGCCGTTCAGCTGCTACTAATTATTGATGCCATTTTCATGCATGAAAGTTTGTCACTCAAGAATGGAAGTCTGTGGTTTCTCAACCATTTTCAAAAGTAAGCACAGATTTGGAATTGTTATATACGACTTGTGAACAAAAAAACTCAAGTTGTCTGTGCAATTCTCAAGATTAAAGGAGCTACAGCGCAAAAACTCTATATTGCAATTTTCAAGCCTTTCTACCCAAAAAAGTAATGTTTCAAATGCTCGGAATTCGGGTCTACCCCTCCAGATCTTCCTAAAATTGCATTACCTTTCAGGAAAAAAAAGTTTGTCCCAATCCGTTGAGAATTCGCCCGTGGACAGCATTTCAAGAAATATATATATATATATATATATACATATATATATATGAGGACAAAAGTTGAGTAACCTCTATAGACCACGGAGCGGCCCTTCGGGCCGCTCCGCGGTCAAAAATGGCTGCTTAACATTTAAATTGTTGTTAAAACAGTGTCCTAATACAGAACAATGCAGAATAATGTCCTAATACCTTTTGTTTTTCTAACACAATATTTTGTGATTGTAATGCTCTGTAATCATGCAAATTATCAACAATGGTTTAATTGAAATACAAACATACGCAACATAGCAAGTAACATATTTCAAGATTAGCTGAAATTAAACGCTTGTCATTATGTGTTATATGCCATTTTTTTACATCTCTAGATAAATTCTAATGCACATGTTCACTGTTTTCATTTGTTGTTATTGTGGCCATATTTTGCTTATCCAAATGATCGCCATAAGCACTCTGCTCTTTGTTATCTTGTGACAAATCATGTTCATTGTCTGAAATAGACTCTATCTCCGCAGTTACGCTTTTGTCTAAACTAATATCAGAGCAACTCGAGGGACTGTTAACAAAACATGTATCTTCTGAGGTTATGTACTTTGACTTGTCCTGGTTCTTAATTTGATTACTATGGTGCATGCTATCAGATTCACAACTGCTGAGATAATGAAGACTATCAAAGTTGTCTCCTGTGGGTTGGCATGTTTTATGGTGGTGCAAGATATTTGGGAGCCATGACTGGTGATTATGAAAACTTAGTTTTATCTTTTTTGAAAAATGGGCAGTTCCAATGTTCCAATCCCCACTGTATTTGTATATCCTGCAGCCTTGGAAGATCAAGAACTGCACATTACTGACTCTCTGGCCCAGTCCACCCCGCCCTCACTTAAGCGCCCTGCCTCTTCCAACTCCGACGATGCCCTGCTGGCTAAGAAGTTTCCCTGTAATCATCCTCAACGCTGAATGATGACCCAGCTGATGGGCTACTGGATAGCAGCCAGTCCAACTACGGTTCATGTTACTGCATACATCCATGCAGTTTAGTCCAATCAGGAAGATTATAGTAAATCTCCACGGTGCAGCATCTACGATTCAGCAGACTATTGACCTTAATCGAGTCACACATCACTGCCATGGACATGGTTATGGTCAAACCTTACTGCAAAGTGTCATGGATAAACTACCACTTACATATTATGAGAAATGGTAGCACTTCGAGCTCTTATAAAAAGTGAACTGTGTTCAGCAATTGGATAAATTTCTTAATAATTGAAAAGTACAATTTCTTTATAATAAAAACAAAATCTTTTTCTTACAAAAGGACAATTAAAACAAGGCATTCTCGGCTATTTAATAACAACAAGCAATAAATTAAATTCAAAATACTGAAAGAAGACACATGCTGAACAAATATAAATAATAACAAATGTGCAACTAAAACATTGAATTCTCATTGTACTATATCATCATCTGAGCTGGAACTGGACATATCCTTGCTAACATTGTTTTGGCTTTGAATTGTTCCAGCTGGTAAAATGCACGAGTTTTGTGTTTCAGCTGACTTACCCGTAACTGAATTCAAGTGTATCTTTTTTGGGGGCATATGAATAAATTTACTGTGTCTATCAGGGCTCATTTTATAATATGGATCCAGAATATACCCTCCAATGTTTGCGAGTGTTGTTAGCATTTCCTTCTGACTGGCCCTTGAATGCACTATGTCTACTCGACCAGGTTGAACATCCCACGGTTTTCCTTTAGATCTTGGTATGTTAAATAGTTGTCCAATGTTTTTGAATTTGACTGATTGCTGTGTTCCGCATTGTTTCGTATGGCTTTCACTGTTTGGTGGTATGTCTTCTAGAGTCATTATATTTTCGTTGTGCTCCTTAAGTTGTGGAGTTCTGGATTTTTTATTTTGTGGTAGTGGGTCAGCTTTGTTTTTCACTAAAGTTTTTTTCTTGGAGCAACATGTTGTCATGATATAAACTAACAACACAACTGCAATGAACCAAATTTCCAAGTTATTTTCCATGGTTTATGAGTTCAACATTTTTAAAAAACAGTTAAAAACGTATAATAACACAAAACGCAATAGGTGACCGCGGAGTAAACACTCACTCTTCAGCTATCTATAAACTGAAATTGGGCTGGCTCGGATGGGGTAACTAGTGGAGCGGTAGTGTCTAGCTCCTCTTATCGATCAACACAACTTATTGCTGGTTTTTCAAAGTTTGGCAGGTTGTAGTTTGTTGTATGCGCGTCATAAGAAGCTGCAAATATGCTCAATCGATGTTTTGTCATTAAGTTGTGGGTTTTTTGAAAAAATATCCCTAGGTGCCTTCTGCAATGAGTTATTCTAAACAAATTATTATCGCTTATCTTTAATATGTGCCTGGCTTTTTTTCCAAGTACCTCTTTTTACATTCCTCCAATGATTCTTCTCACGATATTTTTAACTCTAGCCCTTTCAAATAAATTTAGGTAATTGCATTGCCATCACTTTTTTCTTATTGTCACTAATTTCAACATTATACATTTTACCGATCGAATAAAGTTCAAACATTAGGCGCATAAAAACATTTATTTATTGCTATATAATTGTTATACGGTACAAGTTTAATGAAGAATGTTCAAATTTAATGAACATCAGTTCAAATTTAATGAAGAAAGTTTGTTACAAATATTCATGTTCATGCATTTGTAACAACAGATTTCTAATGAAGTAGAATGTATAATTAATACAGTGCCTGACCAGTAAAAGAGCAATGAAATGTAATCAATACCTTTTATAAAGAACATATGGGGTTTCTTATGGTTTAGAATGATTCTAGAGGTATCTATGTGTCGAAGTAGAGCAGGCAGTTCCACTGTGCGTTTAACATCTTTGTGTAACGCATACCCCGAACCCGATGCTTACGATCCAATACACAAGACCTTGAACTTTTAGTGGAGTGCACCTCCGTCTGTGGTGTAATGCCAGCCATATTTTGCGTAATCATAGAATAAACGTTAAATTGATTGCTGTAATAAAATTAAAGTTTCCAAAAAAAGCCTTGCCATTCTGAGCACTTGACTGTTGGTTGGCAATATGAGTTGTCATTCGTTGTTTGACCTACCAAATGATCAGACTCATTGCGGTAGTCTATACAATGAGGTTATGATCACTTCCATACCCTGCATCATTTCCATTATGATTTGCTGCAAGCTGATATATGGCTGTATGCGTTTGGTCAGTGAAGGTTTCAACAATATGCATTGGCTCATCAGTTTGGCTTAATTGCTGCTGCCAATTTTCGTAAAGATTAAACTCCCTCTGACCATTGAATCAAGTTGTTCAATGTTTCTGTGCTCTACGGCAGCCAATATCGTATGCCTGCATTCACTAACATTATCCAAATCTTCCCCACAATCAATCGCGTTTTTTGGGGTTGATGAACCTCGAAAATATCTGGAAAGCTTGAAAATTTGTTTCTAACATGGACTGCAATATCTAAAGGGGGCAATGGATCTACCTTCATATAATGTAAAATAAACAATGTGAATGAAATTTCTTCTGTGCTGTTCTGTTTTTACCATTTTCGAGGAAGAAAATAGAAGAAGAAGAAGAGAAGAAGCTGCAAATCCGTAAATTTATTAAGGAAGGATAGATATGATAGGATTCAAACTAAAACAGAACAAGAGGGAAGATAATTTAGAGGGATAATGCTGTATATTGCAGGATTACATCACTTGTTATTATTTCAGTAAAATTAATTTTATGAATAACTGAAAAAGTTATCGAGCTGATAATACCTTTTAGCAACAAGAATAGGTGAATGCAAAATGAAATATGTGACTACTAAGCCTGAGGTGTGGGATGCTCAATGCTCTGCCTTGTCCATTTGGCTCCTCTCTCTTTTTGATTGCCTTTTTCTCTCCTGAATACGTTGGGTAATAACCAGTTGCAATGCATAAGTAAAACACTAAAAAGTGCATCTTAAACTTAGCAAGCAACACAAATTGGGCCCTCGCAAATTCATACTTTATCAAAGAAAGCAAGAAATAAACATCCTTCAAACTCCACTCTCGTACACCTAACTTTGAAAATTTATTTCTCCAGCCCACAATAAGCTAGAGAGTTGAAAATTGGTAGGGAAGTTAATCCAACCCTCTTTGGTTCTCAAAAAAAAGTGTGGCTCAATTTATTGCGTAGAACTTGAGAAATGTTTATTTTTGTAAGGTTACTCAAAAATCGATGCACATCATCAGTGAATTTTATTTTCACCTGATTTTGAGGCTTGACAGAACAGATTTGTAATTTGTAATTTGTCAGTAGAAATTGTATTTCCTTGACTTTATACTCGATGCAATTGCAAATTTTGGAGAAAAGAGACTCACATTTGGCCTGCCGATGGTACCATATATATTATATTAGATGGTATATTATATTTTGACGGTTTGCGATATATGGATGGTATAGTACCTGTCCGTAAAAATATATCGTACAGGAAAATATATATATTAGACGGTATATTATATTTTTACGATTGACGTTATATTAAATTTTATATTTCACGGACCGTAAAAAATATAACGAAAAAAACTAAAATAGGGTGGGGGGTTCGTTAGGGCCTCCAGGAAAAACGTTTACAGGGAAATATAATATAAAGGGAAAAACTCCAAATCATTGCATGCCCGTAAATAGACTGCTCTCGTGTTACGCATGTTGTGGGCAGAGCAAAGCACAAATACTGCTCACACTTAGTACATTTTGTTCGCAGAACTGACAGCAAAGACAGTTCTCACGTAGATCACGCTGTGGTCAGAGCAGAAAACAAATACTGCTGTCGTGTAATGCATGTTGTAGGTAGAGCAAAACACAGTGATTGATATCACGTAGTGCATGTTGTGGACAGAGCATAATACAAATACTGATCTCGTGTAATGCATGACCAGGTTGGGGGCTTCGATTTGACCAGGTTGGGGCTTCTCTTTCTTGGGAATTGGGACGATGAGTTATTTTCTCCAGGTTGCAAGGATTCAGGCCTCTGTCAGGATACGGTTGAGAATGGCCAGCAGGATCTGGAAGCCCTGGCGCGGAAGATTGTGGAGTCGAGAGATGAAGTCGATGTTGTGGGCCAGAAACGAGTCCCTCGTTGTCTTAGCACTGTGCGATAGGGCGCTATCTTGCATGAAGAGCCAGGGCTGACCGGAAAAGAACTAATGGCCCAGCTAGGACACCTCGGTGTTGAGGACACGGCTCTGGTACTCAGCTGCATTTGATTGTGTGGCTGACTTTGGTCTTCTTGGAGTGGGAGAGGTCGCTGGTTGTCTGCCCGTTGTGGAGGGCCAGGATTCGGAAGATTGTTGCAACTGTGAAGAGGATGTTGTCGATGTCAATGGCATGGAAGCGAAAGAAACCAAAGACTTACCCCATAGAGAAACACCGTTGCAACAAAAACGTTCCTTAATTTTTGTCATTTGCGGCAGGTGAAGGTGGAAGGTTCGCTCCGCTGTCATCTATTGCGCTTTGCGTCAAATACTTGTTAGAATTAAAGCAACAATCATGTATATTCGTAGTAACAAAATCATATCAATAAATAAATGAACAATCATAATCATGTGAATAATTGAAATGATAGCTAAATGATATCAAAGCTTTACAATACCAACCTATTTTCATACCAAATTTTGCGATATTAAGGTTGCATGTGGCTATTTTGAATATTTGGAACCACAGCAGTGCCATTTTCATCAATCCCAGTATCAAGCAAATGTTTAAGTTCCTGCAGCAGTATCTGGGGGTGTTTATGTGGATTTTGTTCAAAATATATTCTTCCTGGAATGTATAAGAAGTAATAAGCAAGACTAAGTCCAAAGCCAGTGATTACCCATGTTGAAATAAATCCAATTAGCATTACCCAGATCCACGTTGGATATTCGACATAAGTCAAATTGTCACAATGAATGGTCAAATTTAATGAAGAAAGTTTGTTACAAATATTCATGTTCATGCATTTGTAACAACAGATTTCTAATGAAGTAGAATGTATAATTAATACAGTGCCTGACCAGTAAAAGAGCAATGAAATGTAATCAATACCTTTTATAAAGAACATATGGGGTTTCTTATGGTTTAGAATGATTCTAGAGGTATCTATGTGTCGAAGTAGAGCAGGCAGTTCCACTGTGCGTTTAACATCTTTGTGTAACGCATTCATTCGATTCGATTCGATGCAACGCATTCGATTTACTGTGGGGCGCGCTAACCAAAAACTTGTTAAAATGGTCATTTTTGGAGATTTTTGAAGGTTATTTCCACATTTTCATATTTTAAAATTTTTTTATGCAAATGAGGCCCTGATTTTGAAAAAGTTATCGAGCTGATAATACCTTTTAGCAACAAGAATAGGTGAATGCAAAATGAAATATGTGACTACTAAGCCTGAGTGTGGGATGCTCAATGCTCTGCCTTGTCCATTTGGCTCCTCTCTCTTTTTGATTGCCTTTTTCTCTCCTGAATACGTTGGGTAATAACCAGTTGCAATGCATAAGTAAAACACTAAAATGGGCATTTTAAACTTAGCAAGCAACAAAAATTGGGCCCTCGCGAATTCATACTTTATCAAAGAAAGCAAGAATTAAACATCCTTCAAACTCCACTAAAAACGAAGAAGCTACCAACACAAAACTACATCACCAAAGTTCGCGTTTTGGGTATAGGGTGAGGTGAGGTGATGAAAAGGTGTTTGTGTGGGCACAGGGTGAAGCAAGAGTGGAGGGAAAGGCAAGGCCCAGAGTAGGTAAGAGTGAATGGTTTGTGGGAGAGAGAGGGGACGCACACTGGCTGATAACCTTCTGGAAAGGTGGGATAAGCGTCCCTAGCATTCAAACTGCAGTACCTACTTGGAGGCAAAGAAATACGCGTCTCCTAAAGAGAGGACAAACTATGATAGGAGACTTGGCTCACACTTCTGCGCGCTTGCGCGACACTGGGGTGGGAGAAGTAGAAGCTGAGCAGGACGATGAGACCAGTTGAAAACTAAGCAAAAACAACTGGAATGCCTGTGAGCAGGAGAAGAAGAAGAACTACATGAAACGGAAGCAGAAATTGGAGAAGAGAGAGAAAGGGTAGGAGAAGGAGGGAAGCTACTCTGCTGCTGGGTGTCTACTCAGACTGCAAGAGCAAGTGTAGGTCGAGGCTAGACTTTTCGAACACCCACTCACGCCACTCCCACATCAGTCTGGATCCCTTTCAGGCTGCCAGCATGGGTGCTAGGCTGAGTGGATCTGACAGGTTCATGAACTCCCTGACTACCCTGGAACTTCTCTACCCTATGCATAAGAGGTTTCTGCCCTAGCTGAGGAAGGAGGCGGGGGCACTGTGGTGGGGAGAGAAGAGGGCTATACAGAGTTGGGATGGAGATGGGGTAGATGGAGGACGAGGTCACGCTCGTCATTCGCGGTGGATGCCCAGATGTCGGCTGCGGTCTTGGGCTCTGTCTCATCCACTGGCTTGGACTCCTGAAGTTCACCAGCCAAAGCAGGACCAGCTTGGTGAGGGGGAAGGGAACCCGTTCCATCTGGTGCTTCAAGTTCGAGCAGCACCAGATGCACTGTGGCATGTCGAGAGGCGTTACCCTTGGAGTCGCGGATGGTGACGTAGCAGATGACACCAGGTCCAATCAGATCATAACCAACTTCGTCTTGAGACATTATAAAGGCAGCACCATATAGGTAACTTTGCACGTAGAATACAATTATGGCGCCTGCTTACTTCTATCTGGTCTTCATGGGCTTCCACTAGGCCGTGGTGAACAAGCAGGTCATCACCAACTTCATCTTGAGGCATTGCAAAGTGTTTTTGGCTTATATACAGAACCATATAGGTAATTTTGGATGTAGATTACGATGATGGTGACCGTTTCCTCCAAACTGTTCTTCTAGGGATTGCACCAGGTCGTGGTGAACATGCATCTCATCATCAACTTCGTCTTGCGTCATTCTAAAGGATTTTTGGTCTCAAAAGTAGCACCATTTGTAGATTATGGTGCATGTGCCCATTAGCTTCTATCTGATTTTCATTGACTTCCACCATGATTGGGTGTAGTTGGTTGACGGTAGGAAGAAGGCCTGTTTTGGGGTGGGGGGATAGAGGAAGGGAGGGCGGGGACTCACAAAGCTTGGCGGGGGCTGGGGGGTCGTTCGACGGGGGTGAAAGGCGGAGAGGGCGGCTGCTGATGGGGAGAGTGGAGGCAGAGTTGGAGCGGCGGCGATGGAGGGAGCCTGGACAAAGATGATGTGAAAGAGGACAGTGAAACGAAAGAGAAGGGGGTGACAGAGAGAGGGGGAAAAGGCAGGCTAACTGTGGAGTGTGCGGCGGCAGCGGGGTGGACATTGTCTTCTATAAAGTCCTTGATGAATTTGATGCCCCGTCTGACAAAGGCCACAAAGTCCATGTCGTCCTGTCAAAAAAGTGGGGCCTTATTTTGGGGTGTGGGGGTGGAAGGGGGCACTAACATTACACCCCAACTCCCAACTACGCCACCGTTGCAGGCTGAGGGCCTGAGAGTCGCAGTTTTTGATGACCACCTCTAGTGTCGGAAAGGTGCGGACTCAAAATTAGGATGTCTCAAATTAAAGCCGCTGGGGGGCAATTGAAACCATTCAAGGCCTGGGGGGCGGCGATCGAAGTAGAGGTAGGAAAAGAAACCAAAGGTGTGGATGGTGTTGGTGCTGATGCGGTGAGGCCACATTCCCCAGCACACGATAGACAGCTGTGGAAGGAGAGAAAGTTAGAGGTGGAGGGAGGGGAAGAGGTGGAGGGAGGGGAGGGGAAGGATACCTTATCGTTCTCCTTGAGGTGGCAATCGCAGCCCGGAGGACAGTCAATCTCCAGCTCCTCCCCTCCGGAGCCTTCAAACGCCCCCACCGTCACCAAGATCAGCAGCAAACGCATACCTTCAACCCTCATTTTTAAGGCTATACGGAGCGGCAATCCATCAAAGCCGACAGGTAGCGCACTGCCTGGGGTCTGAATTCCTAGACAGGGCATCTTAACAATGGGAAGGGGGAGGATGCGCTTACAGTTTGTCATACTTAAAGAGGTGAAAAGAGCATGCCGTAAGAACGCACATCTTTGTGTTCTGTTTTGCGCACAGCTTACACTACGTGAGACAGTGTATGTTTTCTGTTCTGCACACAACCATCAATGCACGAGATCAGTCATTGTGCTCTGATTAGCCCACAATCTGCACTACGTGAGGTCAGTATATGTGTTCTGTTTTGCCCACAACCTGCACTACATGAGACCAGTATTTGTGTTCTGTTTTGCCCAAAACCTGCACTACATGAGGCCATTATTTGTCTTCTGTTTGCCCACAGTCCGCCCTATGTAAGAGCAGTATGTGTGTCATGTTTAGCCAACAACCTGCATTACGTAAGAGCAGTCGATGTGTTCTGTTTTGCCCACAACATGTACTACATGAGGACATTATTTGTGTTCAGATTTGCCCACAACCTGCACTAAGTGAGGGCAGGATCAGTGTGAGAGTGTGTGTGACACAACAGTGTGGTACAACCTTCACTGCACGAGATCAGTGTGAGAGTGTGTTGTAGTGTGACACAACCGGCATTGTAACATGTGAAAACAGTCAATGTGTTCTGTTTTGCACACAGCTTACACTACGTGAGACAGTGTATGTTTTCTGTTCTGCACACAACCATCACTGCAAGAGATCAGTCTTTGTGCTCTGTTTAGCCCACAACCTGCACTTCGTGAAGGCAGGCAGTCTCTATGTCAGAATTGACGGTGTCACCAATTTGACTGAGATTTATTTGAGTGGGTTGCAAGTGTATCTTGCAAGGCACGTTAGCTATTCCCAAAACAGCTCAGGTTTTCAGATAGAGCACTTATAAATGGCCCTTTTAAAAGCTATATATCGTTTGTAAAATCATCAAGCTTGATGAAGCTCACATTAGCAATTGGTACATTATGCAAAACATAATGTGCTTGAGTAGAAACACAAAATTTCCGGCAAGAAGAATCTTGATAAATTTTAAGCTTTATTGCATGTTTAAGGGCCAAGTAGAGACAAATAGTGTTAAATTGTGTGGCAACTATTATTTCAATGATGCATTGTGATTGAATACAATTTTTGGCGAACATTAGAGAATTTATTTAGCTCCATTTTAACACTTGAATCAATCAAACTAAGTCATGCGAACTAAAGTTAGAAGTCAAGCCATTGAAACATCTGCTATCTGAGTAAGTCAATATGTAGTGCCAGACACATTTTTGGCTGCGCCATCTACAGCCCATCGATTTAATTGATTTTAGTGGCTAATAATTTCGGTTTATTATATTTCTAGCCATGACTGACCGGACCAAAGCGGACCTGAAAGCCTGATTTTTGACCGCGGAGCGGCCCGAAGGGCCGCTCCGCGGTCTATAGAGGTTACTGAACTTTTGTCCTGATATAAATATGCGTTCCTGGAAATGCTGTCCACGGGCGAATTCTCAACGGATTGGGACAAACTTTTTTTTTCCTGAAAGGTAATGCTATTTTAGGATGATCTGGAGGGGTGAAACCAGTTTCCGAGCATTTGAAACATTACTTTTTTGGGTAGAAATGAAAATTTGGGTATATTGTAAAAGGCTCAATTCTCAACGAATTTTGACAAACTTTTTTTTCCCTGAAAGGTAATAAAATTTTAGGAAGATCTGGAGGGGTGTAACAAGTCCCAGAGCATATATATATATGTATATATATATATATATATATATCGTTTATGTTGGTTTTAAATGTCTATCTTTAACTTTTTTAATAGTTATTATTGTGTTTGTTCTGACAAGTGTCAGAAATCTATTGTTACTGAGGAAGAAGGTTATACTTCGAAACGTCTAAATTTCATGTGAATAAATCACTACTGTGCTTACATTTTGGAAAGAGTCAACTTTATATATATATATATATATATATATATATATATATATATATATATATATGAGGACAAAAGTTCTGTAAGCTCTATAGACCGCGGAGCGGCCCTTCGGGCAGCTCCGCGGTCAAAAACACATAGGTTTCAATAATATATTAATGTATTATAGCTTACGCCCCATAATTATGGGAAATCACATTACTTTTTTGGAAAATCACTACAAAAATATATTTTCTCTCACACATAAATTATTCTTATTTTAAAGGGAGAATCAAGAGAATGCGACCCCCCTCATATTGTTTCAATTTTTTTAAGTGGTTAGCGACCATCAATGTAAGCTTGCGTCCTTAAGCAGGAAAAATTTTCAGAAAAAAAATCTCAAAGTTTTACACATTACGCATAGTTAAAATTCTCAAAGTTTTACGCATAGGGAAAAGTATAAAAAAATCACGAAAAAATCGGGGACGCCTTCTCCCATTTTCTCCTACCAACAGCAGTTGCATACAGCTAAAATCAAAATATTTAGCCAGAAAAAAATAGCAAAATCGATCCGCTGTGTTCCGCGCAGCCCAAAAACTGACTAAAATGGCCATTTTTGGATATTTTTGGAGGTTTTAGCCCTATTTACATGGTTTAAACATTTTTTACGCATTTTTTATAATTTTTTTGGGTTCAAAATCAGGGAAAAATTTATTTTTGAAAAATCAGACTAGTTTAGATTATTATGGATCGAATTTGAGGCATACAATCGGGGTCTCACATGCGTAAATAATTTTGAAACAATGTCGATAGGGATAAAACCTCCAATAATATCCAAAAATGGCCATTTTAGTCATTTTTTGGGCTGCGCGGAACACAGCGGATCGATTTTGCTACTTTTTTCTGGCTAAATATTTTGGTTTTAGCTTTATGAAGCTGCTGTTGATGGGAGAAAATGGGAGAAGGCGTCCCCGATTTTTAGTGAATTTTTTATACTGTTCCCTATGCTACAACGTGTAAAATTTTGAGAATTTTTTTCTGAAAATTTTTCATCAAAAGTGAAAAAACGGCTTAAGGACGCAAGCTTACATTGATGGTCCCTAACCACATAAAAAAATGGAAACCATCTGAGGCGAGTCACATTCTCTTGATTCTCCCTTTAAAATTCAGTTAGTAACGTCATAAAAACATGCCTCTATGTTCTCAAACAGGTATATTGGCGCAAAGCGCAGTAGATGACCGCGAAACACACTGGCTGTATTTAATATTTACATGTATGAAAGTTTATCACTCAAACAAGTATATGGCGCAAAGCGCAATAGGTGACCGCGGAGCACTTAGTTCTGTGGTTTCTCCACCATTTTCAAAAGTAAGCACAGATTTGGAGTCGTTATATATGACTTGTGAACAAAAAAACTCAAGTGTTTTGTTCAATTATCAGCCATTCAGCTGCTACTAATTATTGATGCTATTGTCATGCACAAAAGTTTGTCACTCATGAGGGAAAGTCTGTGGTTTCTCAACCATTTTCAAAAGTAAGCACAGATTTGGAATCGTTATATACGACTTGTGAACAAAAAAACTCAAGTGTTCTGTTCAATTATCAGCCGTTCAACTGCTACTAATTATTGATGCTATTGTCATGCACAAAAGTTTGTCACTCAAGAGGGAAAGTCTGTGGTTTCTCAACCATTTTCAAAAGTAAGCACAGATTTGGAATTGCTATATACGACTTGTGAACAAAAAAACTCAAGTGTTCTGTTCAATTATCAGCCGTTCAGCTGCTACTAATTATTGATGCTATTGTCATGCGCGAAAGTTTGTCACTCAAGAGGGAAAGTCTGTGGTTTCTCAACCATTTTCAAAAGTAAGCACAGATTTGGAATTGCTATATACGACTAGTGAACAAAAAAACTCAAGTGTTCTGTTCAATTATCAGCCGTTCAGCTGCTACTAATTATTGATGCTTTTGTTATGCGCAAAAGTTTGTCACTCAAGAGGAAAAGTCTGTGGTTTCTCAACCATTTTCAAAAGTAAGCACAGATTTGGAATCGTTATATACGACTTGTGGACAAAAAAACTCAAGTGTTCTGTTCAATTATCAGCCGTTCAACTGCTACTAATTATTGATGCTATTGTCATGCACAAAAGTTTGTCACTCAAGAGGGAAAGTCTGTGGTTTCTCAACCATTTTCAAAAGTAAGCACAGATTTGGAATTGCTATATACGACTTGTGAACAAAAAAACTCAAGTGTTCTGTTCAATTATCAGCCGTTCAGCTGCTACTAATTATTGATGCTATTGTCATGCGCGAAAGTTTGTCACTCAAGAGGGAAAGTCTGTGGTTTCTCAACCATTTTCAAAAGTAAGCACAGATTTGGAATTGCTATATACGACTAGTGAACAAAAAAACTCAAGTGTTCTGTTCAATTATCAGCCGTTCAGCTGCTACTAATTATTGATGCTTTTGTTATGCGCAAAAGTTTGTCACTCAAGAGGAAAAGTCTGTGGTTTCTCAACCATTTTCAAAAGTAAGCACAGATTTGGAATCGTTATATACGACTTGTGAACAAAAAAACTCAAGTTGTCGGTGCAATTCTCAAGATTACAGTAGCTACATCGCAAAAACTGTATATTGCAATGTTAAAACCTTTTTACCCAAATAAGTAAGGTTTCAAATGCTCGGAAACCGGGTCTACCCCTCCAGATCTTCCTAAAATTGCATTACCTTTCAGGAAAAAAAAAGTTTGTCCCAATCCGTTGAGAATTCGCCCGTTCCCAGCATGTCCAGGAACATATACACTTTTTTTTACAATATATATATATATATATATATATATGAGGACAAAATTTGAGTAACCTCTATAGACCGCGGAGCGGCCCCCCGGGCCCCCCCGCGGGGAAAAACAAGGCAGTGTTCGCCGCGAGCGCCCCGGGCCGCCCGGGACGAGTCAACCAATTCCAAAAGTAAGTTCAGATTTGGACCGTTATATATGAATTGTGAACGGTAAATTCAAGTTAATTAAATCTTAACAGTTCACCTGATAAAGAGCAAAATGTACATTTTCGGAGAAAAATGATTTCTACTCGAAACATATGTGTCTACTAGAGTAGTTGTCATGTAATGCCAGCCAGCCATAGTTGTATTGCGACCAGGAAAAAAAGTATGACAAAATCGATTGAGAATTTGACCGTTCCCAGCAATAGCAGGTAATGACATATTTATATATAAACAGACATCAAGTTAGCACTGTGTATAGGCCGTGAAGCGGGCTCTTTGGGCCCGCTTTGTGGTCAAAATATTTTGGAAAATTTACGAAAATAATTGGATGCTAGACTCTTTGAAAACAAAAAGAAAACAAATGAACGCAAGTCAATGATTGGTTTGAAACAAAGGTCTAATATAAACAAAAAGTTATATATAAATACAAAACAAACTGCTTGATTTGCAAAAGCCAATTTTTAGGCCAATGTATTGATATCTTTAAGAAACAAATTACAATTTATAGACGAATAATCATATTTTTCATAATTTATAACTTGTTTTTCGACTACTACTTACTTTACCTTTGTGATGATTTCTTGACCTGCGTCTCCCTGTCCATCAGGGCGCCTTCCAGGACAGCCTTCAGCGCCCCTCGCCGACCTTCTGTGGCGCCCCCCCTGGCACAATAGAACCCAAAGAAAATGTCAGACATGCCTAAACAACTATGCTCTTTTTGCCGGCACTGGTTGTTGGGTGGAAAACGGCATCATAACCTTGCAAATCAGTGGCTTCTTTGACTCAGGCTCACCCTCCATCTTCATCGGCACCTCCACAATTAGAATATGGCAACTAAAAAGAAAAATATGAGCCTTCAGAAGCTTGGGAGGCTCCATTCGCGCACTGAAGACTGAATAGTAGTTGTACTAAGGAATGAGAGCCTTGCATCCTGCTAGTGAGTTTATCTGCCGTCAGATATGGCCTGAAAAAAGCAACAAAGAATAAAAACAAAGATGATTCCAGCAAATATACGGGGGTGAGTAGATGTTTAAGATGTCCACTAGTAGCTGACAGAGGAAGCGTATTTTTGACATTCAAAAGTCCATTTTAAGGATATTAAAGAATCTTGTTTTTAAAAATTGCATTATAAGATGTTTACATGTTTGGTCAGAAATCATTATAGGAAAATCATCTGATCAACACGTTACATGTACGAATGATCTGAATGCAAAACGTGAAGTTGTAGAAAAACAGACAGCAACTGAAAATTTTCGTATAATGCTAGAACATGATTATGCTTACCCATCTATTGGATTTCCAAAGCGAACATGTATACTGGAAAATAAATGTGTCAATACAATGCATCAGCAATTTTCTAAGGAGGAACATATCTCCAAAACGCCTAATTCACCATATGAAAATTTGCAAGTAATAGATTTATGTGAACAAAAATCTGAAAAAACCGCTCAAATTCAGGAAAATCATTGTAATTTACACTTATTGTTTAAGGTTGTTTTAACTGTGTTGCCAATCATCCGTGTGCTAGTTCAATCAATTGCTACTATGTTTGCTCTTTGGCTTTACTGGCAAAACCGGAAAGTGTTGGATATCCTAAAAACCAAATTCAAAGGGCCAGCATAGAAAAACAAGATATTGCCGTAAATGCACTTGCAATTTCTAACGGAATGTCTATTGGATTCATTTCATTAGTCTGTGTGATGTGTTGCATGTCAATTTTGTCATTTCTAACAATTATTAGAGCCTGGATACATGGGATTTACATTCAACGTTGCTCTCTTATTGTTAACACAATATGGATTGTTATTATTATTATTATTATTATTATTTTATTTAATTTTCAAACCCCCCAACAGACAAAAAAACCAAAACCCCCAAAACACAAAAAAAAACATATTGTTCTGCATTGTTTTAATGACCACAGTTGTTATCTGGATTCCAATATTAGCAGAAGCTAATAGATCATTCTTAACAGAACTTTTAAGCCTGGTTTTGTCAGTAAGGAATATTGGAGGGACAGTGGAAGAATATTTTAAATGTTGTGGAGTCAATTCAATTACCGATTCGTATTGCAATAACCTCCATGTTAACAAGTCTGCTTTTCATCATATCATATCTTTATTTGGATTAAACTTTGCAATTCAAAACCGTCTTTTATATAAGGTTCAATTACTAAAACCTGAGATTAAAGCTTATCTGAATTCCTCTCAAGCGAATTTAGACTGGGAAGATATGTCGTTGGCATACTTTTTTGACACTCTAAAAACGCCTTCAAAATATGAGTTTGAATCTAGAGAAAATAGAGCATTGCTAACAATTTGTAAAGATATTGCAAATATGACGAATGTAACCTATTTAACAGGATCTGTAGAAGCCCAAACACATGTGACAAAGCCATCGTTTGCAAACTTTTTTAGCAAATTTTATTCAGAAAAACTTAAAAAATTTGAAACTATATCTCCTCATAGACATAGATGTGATTCTTAGCATTGTATTTTGAGCAACCAATCAAACTATGTTAAACCCAACTTACGCTTTACGTTTATCTTTTTAGCTCAATTTACTATCTTACTATTTTTATTTCAGGTAGGATTGAACAAAATATTTTGAAACTTTCAAGTACAATAAAACCTATTTATTCAAGCCAATTGCATCTTTTTCAGAAAGTCATGGAAAGTGAGTGTATTATTCCAAACACTTGTTACAATACAGCTGATTGTCATGTTCCATATCACGGTAGGTGCATTAAAGCCAAAACTTATTGGAGCCTATATCAAAGTATTGATTGGTATACATTTGTGGGTCACCATGGTGTCAAATGCTTCAAGACGCCTGCATGTTTTGTTTGTTTGGCTATTTGAAAAAGAACTCTTATAAATATTGCAGGAATCTAAAACAATGCAACTTGTGTGGATTGCAAAATCGATGGTAGGCCTTTTGTTGGTCATAGGTGTCCTTCTTGCAGCTGAGATTCATATTTCATTTGTGTTTCAGAAAGGTGTGGAGCACTAGTTGATGTAGTTTTTTGTCACTTTATTAATATTGCTTTAAATTGTCAATTGAATGCCATTTTGCAGTTAATTGAACATGTTTTTAATCTTATAGCTGTAAAAATGTCATTATGATGAAAATGTATTCTTCGAAAAGACAAGTATTTCATCCTGTCATCTTTAATTTCCAACTCAGAGGGGGGTACAATCCTACAACGTGTACGTATCCACCAGACCACTGCCACCATATGTGACCCTACTAAAAATGAACCCCAACCGGAGTTGGTTGATATTACCACCCCCTTCCCCCCACACCCCCCCCTGAAGGAACCGGACGCACTGCAGGCGCGGACGCGTCGTGGAGTATGACCAAAAACCGGACGCGCTGCGAGCGCGGAGATTTAACCTTTTTCGTCACACATACCTCTGTCGTACAATCTGAAGGCAGATTTAGAAAGCTGAGAAAATTCTGAATCAGACAGTCTGCTCAGTATTGCATTTTTGTCAACATAAATTTGCGCAATCGCGTCGCAAAAAAACTATTTCATTTTTGACAGGGCGGATGCGCCGCGCGGCGCGTCTGCCCCAGACCGGATGCACCACGAGCAAAACAATTTTCTCTCTCCTGAATTTTATGGAATGGATTTGTGATATCTAATGGCTGTTCTAGGTGTAGCAATTCATGACAAAGCCGATGGTGTCCTCAGTTTTCAATATTGTAAAAAAATTTTTAGAAACAGGTCCAAAATGTCGGGGCGCGACTAACTCTAAACAAGTGAGGGGTCGGACGCGCCGCAGAGTCGCAAGGACGCAATTTTTTATCTGCTGCGATTTCGGGATATCTAATGGCTGTTCTAGGTGTAGATATTCATGAGATTTCCGATGGTGTGCTCAGTTTCTCAAAGTTGTCATTGTCAATAACATTTTTAGAAACTGAGGTCTAAAAAGATCGACCCTAAACACTTCGCGGCGCGATTGTGCGCACATTCATGCCACGGAGTTGCAAGGGAGCGATTTTTTGATCTACTGCGATTTAAGGATATTTGATAGCATGGTTCAATACAGAATTAAAAAGGATTTCAGAAAATATAGATGAGAAGGCAGAAAAGTCAAAAAAAATTCAGGTCAAAATTGGTTGATTGGTGTGGGGGCTCACCCGATCCCCCCGAGGGACCCCCCCCCACTACGTGAGCTCAGTCTTTGCAGTTGCCTCTGCACCCAACATGCACTAGGTCAGAATAGTATCTGCAGTCGACTATTCCCACAACATGTACTACGTGAGAGCAGTCTTTGCAGTTCACTATCCCCAAAACATGCACTACGTGAGAGCAGTCTTTGAAGTTGGCTCTGACCACAACATGCACTACGTTAGACCAGTTTGTGCAGTCCGCTCTGCCCACAACATACACTACATGAGAGTAGTCTTTGCAGTCAGCCCTGTCGCACAACATGCACTACGTGAGAGCAGTCTTTACGTGAGAGCAGTAATTGCGCACTATGTGAGAGCAGTCTTTGCTGTCAGCTCTGTCCACAACATGCACTACTACGTGAGAGCAGTCTTTGCAATATTTTTCACTTTCAGTAGTCACTCAGAGTAGTCACTTTCAGAGCAGTATTCACTTTGCAAGAATTCAGTATCTTTATCATTCATACATACTGGTCTACGCAGACGTCACCACTTTGCTGTGGTGGGTGGAGTTGGAGGCGGGGGCAGGCTCTCTGGCCCTGCCGGGTGCAAGGCTATTGGAGGCGGGTTTCGGTGGAGGCCGTTGGCTCCTGGACACAAATGGTGTGATCTTGCGGCAAATTGATTCCCCCTTTACCGATTCAGAATACAACTTCATTTGCTAATCTGTGTTTTAAACCCGTGCCTTACGGAATAAAGATCAATCATTCAATCAAAATCGGCTCATTTTAGCCCTAACTGAGTTTGCGGTTCCATGTTAACTTCAGCCATAATTCAATTGACTGATCCCTCATCGTCAGCCTTGTTGTCTGTTTTAAGATATACCTCCTCAGAAATTTCCAATCGATTAGCCAAATTTATCCATTGGTGATTTGGTGCCTAGAATTCCAAATCATCGGGAGTACCCATGCCTTCTTCGGACTCACAGTTGCCATCATCCATAAATCGCAGCCCCTTTTTTGTATTTTACCATCTTCCCTCTAAGTGCAATCGATCAATTGTAGCTGAGCTATTTGTAAACAAGTATATTTTGCGCAAAGCGCAATAGGTGACCGCGGAGCGCTTTCACTTTCACATGTAGCAAAAGCTAAAAATTAAGAAAAAAATTTGTTGTGAGGTTGAACATTACCTCTCAAAAAGAAGTGTGTGGTTTCACAACCATTTTCAAGAATAAGCACAGATTTAGAATTGGCATATATGATTTGTGAATCAAACAAGTATATGGCGCAAAACGCAATAGGTGACCGCGGATCGCATCATTTATATGATCCTTTTAACTCAAAAATCAAGTCTGTGTTTTCTCAACCAATTTCAAAAGTAGCCACAGATTAAGAATCGACATATGACTCATGAACAAAAAAATCAAGACTTCTGTGTGCAATTATCAAGAACTTCAGGTAATACAGTGCAAAAACCGCATATCGAATTTTCCAACTTTATACCCAGAAAAG
>JASANA010006496.1:0-10275 GCA_030248095.1 Ptycholaimellus sp. GST1_10
CGGCAAAAGAGGCCTTGAGCCATAGCCAGGCAAGCGTGGCAAAGCTGTGCGCGGCATGTTGGTTCTGCTCAGGCAACCCTTTCAATTCCTCCACAATGCCCTGCTGCGGTACGTGGCTCAATGAAATATACTTTCATGAACGCTGTGTTCTGCTAGTTTTATCAATCAATGTTTTAATGAATTCATTTTCACTTTGATCTCTAAAACATCAACAGTCTGAACGGACGTTTGCTGTTGTCAAATATGGCTGACTTTGGCAAGTCTTTGAGGCTGTCAGAGGACTGACGGCTGGGGGGGGGAGGCAAGTTGGGGCGGGCTGGAGGAGCTGTGAGCTCCGTGGCCTGTCCCTGGCAAGCGGCGGCAGCGAGACACAAGGCCAAGTTTAATTGGCCCAGGCTCAGAAGCGCCTCACTTTGCCGGCCAAGCATGGCTCAGCGACTCTTTATTCTTTCTTTCTTCCGCTGGCCAATCGTAATGAAGGGCAGCAGAATAATCGGTGAACTCAGAGTAGATAAATTCACAATTCAATTGTTAGCGAGCTGAGAGTATGATTGGAATTTATTGTTCCCTTTTTCAACGCATCTTGCCAATAGGCTGAGCGATTGAGAAGGAATGAGGAGTGAAGGAGTGCAGGGTGAATGTAGGCTACTTGAAGGAGTAGTCGACGTTGGCGGCGACATAGCTGGGCATGGAGTAGAGGTGCTAGCAGTTGAAGGTGGAAGGGAGGCAGCAGATCGTCTTGTGGCCATGGGTGTTTCCACTCATGAACCACTCTCTGCTACCATAAAAAGGGTGTGTTGCACAAGGGCAGCACTGATGTATGAGAACCCTTTTGATAGCTATTGCGAGGGGAGCAGAGTTGGGCGGAAGCTATTATCGGATATACAGCATTGCAACCGGAAGAGGCCGGAAGTTAGTAGGAAGTAGGAGAGGAAGGGCACTACATTCAGACACTATCAACAACACTGAGGAGGTCCGGCCTTGGTAGGCCAGACCCCTCCACCACATTACAACGGAACCTAGAATGGTACACAAGGATTCATAGTCCGCACAGCCAGAGTTATTTAGGAGGATATTTAATTTCCTCCAAAAGTGCTTCCTTTGTTTATTGAACATTCCAAATTCACAATCAACCCAGCCATATTCTCTCCACTCAGTTTATAGCATCATTGCTACCCTAAATTGACATACCCTGAATTCCAGACTGGACACCTTTTTTTAAAATCAAGTTTGAATTAAAGGCTTAAAAGGTTCAAACAGTGACATACATACATTACAAAACAAGTACGCCCTATATTACACTTAACATTAATTTAAAATGCAATACAAGAAGATTAAATACTAAGATATATTGAAGAAATATCAACCATTATTTTAAATAATGAAGCAATAGCTTCAAGCATAATATATTAGTGATCAAACCGTGGCAAATACTTGTGTTGACTGCTTGCATTATGGATAATTCTTTGTTCACTAAGTTCAAGCTTGGGCAGCATTTTAAGTATCATATTCATCTGAAAATAAATTTGTTAATAAGCTAAAGAAAAGAAATAAACAAACCGTTTTGATTGATAATGAACGGAATGATAAAGAATTAGAAAATTGCTCCCAATTTGCCTCAAATTTGAATTTTCTGCATAGTACATATCTGTACATGGTCAAATTGTAATCTTCAGCCAAATGAAGATCCTTTAGTATTTCATCATTGGAAATTTCCTCGTTATGAAGATTCAGCTGGTTCACCAAATGCTCTTCCAGTAATCCTTTTACAACATTGGATCCTAACAAGTTGCAAATATTAAGAAGATTAACGACTTCATTTGATGTTAAAGGCTGCGATTTGCCCAGAGAAAAATTAATAAAATCATATATGGTAGTTCTTTCCAATTGCTGTGTTAGTTTGAGCCATTCCTTTGATTCTGAGCTCCTGCCATCCCTAATCTTTGGTGAAAGTTCATAAAACCACTCTGAGCAAACAGTGACAGATCCATCTTTGCAATCTATGGCCAGAGGAGAACTACCCAGGTGAATTGGAATTTCTTTAATGCGTTTTGAAATAACAAAAGATTTTTTGTGAACCAGCGTTTTTACCATTGTGTTTTCACCTTTATCTGATAAAATAGCTGCAAATCCATTTCGATACAATTCTAAAGCCTCATAATGTAATGCATTGACAGTTTTACTAAATTCGTTCATCATTTCAGCAGCATCAAGAACTAGCAGTCTAAAAGACAGAGGAGCCAAGCTGTTTCCTTCAACATAGCTAGCAATGCGTTTTTGCAATCTTGGTATACCTAAATGTGCAGCCAATTTAGCTAACGAATGGCAGTTTCTTTCCGTTATGGGTCTACGTGATGGATATACGTGCAGTAAAATCTCTTCCAGCTCTTCATAGCTGGTAAATTCATCTGACCAATCGTTTTTGCAGGTTTTAAGCATGGCTGCTAATTGACCAAAAGGGTTAATATTTTGAAGAAGGACAGATGGTGAAACAAACAGTTCTCTTAGGCCATTGTTATCTGAAATCTTTATCTTAATGTCATCTGAGTGGCGCGAAACAAAGAAATCTGGTGTGGTATATTGTTCTTTACGCAAAAATTCAATGTGGAGGTTTAGCTTTGGATTTAAGTCAGCAATAACTCCCTCGAATGGTAATAAAATCATGTGTCGTTCAGAAGGTATCAGCCGTAGGGAATACGTTGTTAGATGTGTTAAAGATAGACTTGATTCAAGCCATATGTATAGCATAATCTCCCAATGTAGCTGTTGGTTTCTTTCGAATTTGCCGCATTCTGTTCTCATTTCAATGAATTTATAGTTTGAATTAGTGAAGTGTTCAAAAGGTCCATAAATTATTATTTCAGCTCCATTTAATGAAAATGACCATTCACCTGATGGCTCCATCTTTGGTTCACATTTTATATGATCTATAAAAATATTAACTTTGCCATTTATGGGCCACATCCATTTTTGAGGACCTGTACTCATAATTTCTGACAAAAATAGATTTCTGATACCTCAAGGCAATTTTAAAATATGTGGGTCTTAATTAATGCAAACAATGTAAAAACGATTAAAAATTGTAAGGTAAAAAAACATAGAAAATAGATGGTGTTAATCAAATTTTTAGTGTGCTGTATTATGGCAGTGCTGTAATACAGGTAAGCACTAATGGGTATGCCATGCTGTCTTTGTATGTTGGTTAAGGCTACAATCACTTGTGATTCATTGATCTTGATGCACAATGCCTCTGCAGCCTTGCGTTCTTGCTGGTGGTTGCAGTTGTGTATAATTTTGGCAGTGTCAAATTCAGGTCCATGGTCAACTCCTTGGTGTTCTTTGAATATGTTCAGTTGGGTGTTCCTACACCAGTTACGTTTGTGCTATTTTATTATAGATTCCAGGCGTCTATTTGTTTCCCCTATGTACATTGAGCCACATTTGCATTTAATATGGTACACTACATGTGTGTTTAGCATATAGGTGTGTTTGCATTTGGGTCTGCTACCATGTAAGTGCCATAGTTTTGGGCCAGTTGTTGGAACTATTATAATGCAGCCTGGGTACACTGTATTTCTTTGTACAATTAGGGTTTTCTCATTAAAATATGGAGTTTTGACATTGATACATCTCCTTTCATCATTTCCAAATTGGATTATATTTTTCTAATTGTACACAAACTTGTTAATTGTATTTATTAAAGGCACAGTGCCAAAAAATGCACCTCCTCCGATTGAGCTAATATTTTTGTTCCTAGTTAGGAGACACCAAAGTAAGGTGGCCCGCTTAAGCAGTTTTTTCACTTTTGTTGAAAATTTTTGAGAAAAAAATTCTCAATGTTTTACACGTTGTAGCATAGGGAAAAGAGTAAAAAAATTCATTAAAAATCGGAGGAGTCTTCTCCCATTTTCTCCCATCATCAGCGGCTACATATAGCTAAAAGCAAAATATTTAGCCAAAAAAACCAATCAAAATCGATCCGCTGTGTTCCGCGCAGCCAAGAAACTGGCAAAAATGGTCATTTTTTGACATTTTTGGAGGTTTTTGCCTTGTTTCCATGATTTTAAAATTTTTTACGCATATAAAAACCCAATTTTTGTAATCTACACCCCAAAAATGACCCATAAACATAATCATATGTCTATATTATTGAAAAAAAATTCCATGTTTTTTATCCCACTTAAGAGAGCCCAAAATTTATTTAAAATTTTTTTCAATAATATAGACATATGATTATGTTTATGGGTCAATTTTGGGGTGTAGATTACAAAAATCGGGTTTTCATATGCGTAAAAAATTTTAAAATCATGGAAACAAGGCAAAAACCTCCAAAAATGTCAAAAAATGACTATTTTTGCCAGTTTCTTGGCTGGGGAACCCAGCGGATCGATTTTGATTGGTTTTTTGGCTAAATATTTTGCTTTTAGCTATATGTAGCCGCTGATGATGGGAGAAAATGGGAGAAGAATCCTCCGATTTTTAATCAATTTTTTTACACTTTTCCCTATGCTACAACGTGTAAATCGTTGAGAATTTTTTTCTCAAAAATTTTCAACAAAAGTGAAAAAACGGCTCAAGCGGGCCACCTTATTTTGGTGTCTCCTAACTAGGAAAAAAATATTAGCTCAATCGGAGGAGATACATTTTTTGGCACTGTGCCTTTAATGACATGGGGTAGCTATACAATTCGTATTTCTTGATAAGGTTGTGTTTCCATACTTAGTAAGTGGTTGTTGATGCAGTAATGTTTGGCTATGTGGACCTCGCTATGTATTGGTGATAGTTTATATGACATGGGTGCACATGAGTCAAATGACATGTCATAGTTTGTGTTGCATGGTTTTCAAAAAGACAGATGTGATAGGGTACCATTGATCCTTGCCATAATTATTCAACATAATACCATGTCTTAGGTTGATGTCTAAGAATGGTAGGCATCCATCCTGTTCTTCCTCCCACGTAACCTTTTCATACCTGCATGTTTTGGTTGAGGTAGTGAATGAAATGTTCCCATTGTTTGTTCTCATCTGTGATTATTATAAAGGAATCATCAACATATCTGTAATAGCTGCGAATTATGATGTTATGCTCTTTTGCTTCTTGTTTAATGGATGATTCCCATATGTCAGCTAGTGTCCCACTGTGTGAAGCGCTCATAGGTAGGACTTTTTTCCCGTATGAAATAATTGTTAATTCCTCACATATCAATGTAGCCGTATGTGTGTTCTGTGCAGTATCTTAGTATTTGGCATATTTATTTATTTATTATTTTCTAATTACAAATAGAAATACTATATGCAAATAAAAAATATATTTAAGAATTATGAATTACTAATACAATGATACTTGCATGTTTGAGTTTTGTGGCTGTTTCGGTCAAGGTTTGAAAATATGCTTGCATTGCTATGTGCTATTAGTTTTGTTCACAAAGGTAATAAATGCGGAATGAAATGACACTATCAATAGTGAATAAGCCGACTGATTTGCCAAATGCTATTTGCAGAATCAAAATAGCTCAATCGCTAAGTTGCAATCTCTGATTGAGTTCTAGTACCCTCTCTTTATAACCTAAACGTTTAGAACAAAAGAATGCCACACACTTGAGCAAAAAACAGCCACCAACCACGATAGGCTCTGCAGCAGGCTTCTCAATGAGTGGGACAGCTAGAAAAGCAGCGGTGGTACGTGCGTCCGCCGCCGCATCCACTGCCATCTCCTGACGCTGCAATTTGGACCTTTGAAGGATAAGGGCTTGCCTGGCTCAGACTGAAACCTTCTTCTGCATATCTTCCAGTGCCTTGGAGTAGCAGAGCCAGTGGGCGAGGCGCTCCCTCCGGGAGTCCCAGCCTTCAGGGTCGCCGAGACCAGCTCTGAGCACTAGCCTTCGCGGCCAGACTGATGGCACTTTCACTCTCTCCCAAGGTCTATTGTTCTCGTTGTACCCTCACTTCCTCTACACGATTCCTGATCCAGGCCAGGCTAGCTCCAGCTCCAGGCTAGCTTCGAATTCCTGCTCCAGGCTGCGCAGCATCGAATCCAGCGCTCCCTCCGCCTAGCACCATCTTCTTTCTTTATAAACCTTTACTCTTCGCACTATCACTCTCTCCCAAGGTCTATCGTTATCTTTGTACCCACACTTCCTCTACACGATCGGAAATACGGGTGTATCAATTGATTGATTGATTGATTGATTAATTGATACAGGTCAATTGATGCTCCAAAGGTTACACCCCCCCAATGGGGTTTCACCCTCCCCCCAATGGATACACCCTCCCCCCAAGGGTTACACCCACCCCCCCAAGGGTTACACCCCCCCCCCCCCCCCAAGATATATATATATATATATTGAAATATTTTTTATTGCCTTAACATAATTCTCTTTACATATCTCGAATTTAAACTCGAGGAATTTTTCCTGAAGAACTGTATACCTACTTTTCTACTGAATCTATACAGAGTTAGTCTATACCGGATGGCGGGCGCATGCCTACCAGGAGTACGGGCTTGTCCCCTGAGTCGAGTACCTTTCAAGATTCCAAATGAAGTGCTTAGACGCATGCTCGGCCTTGACTAGGTCATGACTGTGGCAATACATAATATACTATGATCAACGAGTAGGCACTGCCACAGTCAAGGCCATGCATGCGTCTAAGCCCTTCAGTTGGAATCTGGGAAAAGTACTCCTTTTAGGGACAAGCCCTACTCCTGGTAGGCGTGCGCATCCGTATTGGGCTAAGCTATGTATCAAGAAAAGTAGGTATATATTTGTTTATATAACAACTATATGGCGCAAAGCGCAATAGGTGACCGCGGAGACACACCACCTTCCATCTTACAATATGAATGCATGAAATTTTGACCCTCCAAAGGGCAAGTCTATGGTTTCTCACCCATTTTTCAAAAGTAAACACAGATTTAGAATCGCTATATATGACTTGTGAACAAGAAAAACTCAGTCTTCTGTTCAATTCTCAGCCGTTCAGCTACTATTGATTATTGATGCTATTGTTATGCGTGAAAGTTTGTCACTCAAGATGAAAAGTCTTTGGTTTCTCAACCATTTTCAAAAGTAAGCATATATTTGGAATCGCTATATATGACTTGTGAATCAAAAAACCAAAGTCTTCTGTTCAATTCTCAGCCGTTCAGCTGCTACTGATTATTGACGCTATTGTTATGAGTGAAAGTTTGTCACTCAAGATGAAAAGTCGTTGGTTTCTCAACCATTTTTCAAAAGTAAGCATATATTTGGAATCACTATATACAACTTATGAACAAAAAAACTCAAGTCTTCTGTGCAATTCTCAAGATTTAAGGTGTTACAGTGTAAAAACGCTATATTGAAGTTTTCAAGCCTTTCTACCCCAAAAAAGTAATGTTTCAAATGCTCGGGGACCGCTTCCTACCGGAAAATATCTACTAAGACATTATTACCTTTTAGGAAAAAAAAAAATTGTCAAAATCCGTTGAGAATTCGCCCGTTCCCAGCATTTCCGGAACATATATATATATATATATATATATACACATGAGGACAAAAGTTTAGTAACCTCTATAGACCGCGGAGCGGCCCTTCGGGGAAACCCTTGAATTTAGATTTCGAGATATATACAGAAGAGTATTTTAAGCTAATAAAATTTTTTTCAATATAGTATCCTTTGGGAAGGGGGTGTATCTCTTTGGGGGGAGGGTGTATCTCTTGGGGGGTGGGGGGGGGGGTGTGTGTTGGGGGGGTGTAACCTTTGGGGGGGGCTAGGGAATCAGCTAAAACTTGTTTCCTGGGTAGGGTATATCAAAGTAAGGCTGCAAGCATATTTAGGATTTTCACTGTGCAATAAAAATATGCTTAAAATAAATTCTAAATTTTTCTGTGCTACTAACAAATTGAAAAGTGTGAAATTATTTTTAGAACATCCATTTTAATTTTCCCATTCACGCCCATCAGCCGTGTCCACAATTGAAAAGAATCTAAATTCTTTCAAAGGGGAGACACTAGATATTCTTGTAACCTTTCTTTAATGTCCCCTTATCAAGGAAAAAGGTATTGCAAAATCCGATGAGATGTAATTGTTCGTAATTTCCCTGTAAAATATAATGGGAATATTATATATTTTATACGATACAAAACAATTTTTGTTTCATTCCAGTTACCCCCGTGAAGGGACAACCACCCTTCTGCCTGGTGCGCGGAGATGTCTATGGAACGCCTGTTCATCAACCAATAAACCTGTGGTCCTTATTCACCGTTCGTTTTCGCCTCTACTGACCCAAAATTCTGCAAAATGCTGGAAGACGCGGCTCTTGGCAATCTCTCAAACGACCTCTATGATGCAGTGAATGAACAACGAATTCTCCATGACACTGACGATACTTCCATTGGATCCACAACATCCACGCTTCAAAAAGCAGGTAAAAAACTATCTTTAAAATATTACTGAGTTTTGACAATTTGTTGAATCATGGCACTATTTTGAGTAGGGATAGGACTTATTCACTGCAGAGGCTGCCAGAAAAAATCTGAACACATGGCGTGAGGAAGACTACATGACTGAAGAGGAGCTTATCGAGACTGGCGTCGACTGGAGCATAAAATATGAAACGGAAAATCCGGGACGCTCGCGCTCACCATATTGTCGCCTCGTGTCAAGCATTGCCAGCGCATAGCTCTTTGTCCTTCAGAAAAGGAACATTCCTACCGTCACTATCGAAGTAAGTCAAGAGCATGACAAAACGAGGCACTTTACAATCAAGTTTTATGTTACAGGCTGAAGATGAAATACTCAGTGGATTCAAGGGAGCACGAAAAAAAAGAAAAGCAACTGAACGTATCGATGTCGCAGATTCTGGTTAACATTTTTATTAAGAATAAATGGCTAGGTATTTATCAAAGTTTGATTTAATTAATGCTGTATGTAGTCATTAAGCAAGACATATAGAGCCCGGAATGAAAGAGCCTACCACAATTAGGCTTCAGAATAAAATTTTCATTTAATTAATTTATTTAATATTTTGAGAGTATGAAACATGAATATTTGAAACTTGAACCATGAACGTCCTTGAAATGTACCTAGATGATAAAGATAATATATTTAGGGGCCCTGGAATCATCTCTGATCGTTGGATGTGGCACCAGAGTCATGATCCGGCTAAACATCGACGATAGCCGAGGTCTAGTGAATGGGGCAGTGGGCACAGTGGTGAAGCTGGAGTACGATTCCTCTGGGCGTCAAGTTCAAGCACTGCACATAAGAATCGATTCCACCGGCTGCACTGAGCGCATTGAGCGGGTGTATGCCACATACAACGTCCACCAATCAAGCTCTAATCGAATTCACCGCCGGCAATTCCCCTGTATTCTAGCCTACTGCGTGACAGTGCACAAAGCTCAGGTTGATATTTTGCAGCTAGTCCATGAAAAAAGTAAGATATTCTAAATTGACTGATACATATGGCAGTTTAAAAAAGCTTTACTAATGACATTGTTGAAATATTTTGATGTCCATTTAATATGTTCTGCATTCTATGTTCTTAAAATCTGCACCAATTTGCTGCCTACACAAGCCCTTCCGCCTGCTATTCGACACCCGGCAAAAACAGCCCCCTCAACCTGCACCCCCTTCGCTGTACACTCCACCCTTCAGCGCGCCACACACTCCCCTGCAAAACACCCCCTGCCCCAGCCAGCAGGAACCTGCTCCCCCAGTCTTTGCAAGAAGGGCGGCAAGACGAGAGGGCGGACCAATTGCCCCCTCCCATTCTCCCCTCCACGGGCCTACGTTTTTTGGCACAAGTTCTGACACAGTGGCCCCTGGAGAGCGCAAACACCGGGAGATTAATGACCCTCCTTACAACCACACCCTTCTCCCTGCGCTACCCTCCAGAAAAAGCGGCTTCCAAGGAACAACATGTGCGGATGATGGATGACTCCGCCCTGCCACCACCCCCCGCCTTTTTGCCCCCCCTCGCAAAAAGCGGCTTCCAAACACTGACGCTCATTTGTCAGCTCTAATCGCCCCACCGCCTCAGAGCCAGGATCGTTAACAATCCCCTTCTCCACCCTAATGGCCCTCTCCATCAACTTTACACACCCCTCCTCCACACGCACTGGCTGAGCGTGCACAGGACTCCTTTTTTGACACCTAATGGTGATAAATGAAGCCAAAGTGTTTCCACCAGCGCTCCGAGGAGGAGGCAGGCCTCTGCCCAACCCTGCTTTGGCCTCCACACACAGGAGCTTGGAAATTATTCCCCGCTTCTCTTCACCATCACAAGCAA
>JASANA010006497.1:0-88901 GCA_030248095.1 Ptycholaimellus sp. GST1_10
GGTTCAATCCTCCCCCTTGCTTTTGTCTTTCCTTTCTTCTCCATTCTTCTAGGGGAGAACTTGGATGAAATTAACTTAGACTCAAAGTTTATTTAGGTGACAGGTGAAGATGAGCATTTAAAAGAGAAAGGGATGAGTCATATAGGGATGAGCAATTAGAAAGTAAAAGTGATGATGAGTTATTAGAAAGTGAAAGGGATGAGCAATTAGAAAGTGAAAGTGATGAGTCATTAAAAAGTGAAAGTGATGAGCAAGCAGGAAACCACTCTCATTTTCAATGGGACTTTGAAAAAGGCGGGCATTTGAACACAGGCACTGGAGGTGTACGATTAGTAGTCTATATCTCTTTTGGCTCACCCCTAAATGGCTAGTTTGAACACATTTTCTGGACCAAAATTTCGCAAAAAATACGATGGCGAAGTCAAAAACCAGATTTTAAACCAAAAATTTTGAGAAAAATTCACTTTTCCGTGAATCGTCAAAATTTCATTTTATGGCATTGATTAGGTTTTTAGATGAAATATGATAATTTTAGGTAAAAAATCTAAAAACTATTGGCACAGGTGTGTGCAGCAAATGTAGACAAATCGATCCATACCCAACTTGAGAACTTTTGGGAAATAAATGAGTCTGAAATTTCAGTTATATGAGAAAAATCGCCAAAAACTCCAATTTTTAGACCTCTAACTTGGCAGAGCTGTCCTGACCTGGATATTGAGTTTCAACCCCAAGTGTATTTATGAATTTTACTTCCCATATATTGTACTTTTGATTCCCATCATAAAAAAGGGGGGTCAAAAAACCATGGGTCTCCCATTCGTGCTCCTCTCAAAAACCGCCTCTTAAATTCAAAACAGGCTGCAGTCAAATCTAGCCATTTTTTGGTCTAAAATAACATATTTCGACCACCGATGTAAGATGCAAAATTGCAATAACTGGCTACAAAAATGTTATTTTTGGGTGTAATAGAGTTTGTAAAAGCTCTGGGGCAGTCTGAAGCCGCTGGCCTCGAGGGCCAGTCCGAAGAGCAGCAGGAGGCTTGGCTGGAGCTGCATTGCCGCCTTTTGACCCCTTGCCTTGACGAAGAACGGGCAAAGACTGCGGAGGCTGAAGGATGGCTCACATGACCTGGCTGTGTTTGACGTAATTTGGAAAAGCTCTGGGGCAGTCTGAAGCCGCTGGCCTCGAGGGCCAGTCCGAAGAGCAGCAGGAGGCTTGGCTGGAGCTGCATTGCCGCCTTTTGACCCCTTGCCTTGACGAAGAACGGGCAAAGACTGCGGAGGCTGAAGGATGGCTCACATGACCTGGCTGTGTTTGACGTAATTTGGAAAAGCTCTGGGGCAGTCTGAAGCCGCTGGCCTCGAGGGCCAGTCCGAAGAGCAGCAGGAGGCTTGGCTGGAGCTGCATTGCCGCCTTTTGACCCCTTGCCTTGACGAAGAACGGGCGAAGACTGCAGAGGCTGAAGGATGGCTCACATGACCTGGCTGTGTTTGACGTAATTTGGAAAAGCTCTGGGGCAGTCTGAAGCCGCTGGCCTCGAGGGCCAGTCCGAAGAGCAGCAGGAGGCTTGGCTGGAGCTGCATTGCCGCCTTTTGACCCCTTGCCTTGACGAAGAACGGGCAAAGACTGCGGAGGCTGAAGGATGGCTCACATGACCTGGCTGTGTTTGACGTAATTTGGAAAAGCTCTGGGGCAGTCTGAAGCCGCTGGCCTCGAGGGCCAGTCCGAAGAGCAGCAGGAGGCTTGGCTGGAGCTGCATTGCCGCCTTTTGACCCCTTGCCTTGACGAAGAACGGGCAAAGACTGCGGAGGCTGAAGGATGGCTCACATGACCTGGCTGTGTTTGACGTAATTTGGAAAAGCTCTGGGGCAGTCTGAAGCCGCTGGCCTCGAGGGCCAGTCCGAAGAGCAGCAGGAGGCTTGGCTGGAGCTGCATTGCCGCCTTTTGACCCCTTGCCTTGACGAAGAACGGGCGAAGACTGCGGAGGCTGAAGGATGGCTCACATGACCTGGCTGTGTTTGACGTAATTTGGAAAAGCTCTGGGGCAGTCTGAAGCCGCTGGCCTCGAGGGCCAGTCCGAAGAGCAGCAGGAGGCTTGGCTGGAGCTGCATTGCCGCCTTTTGACCCCTTGCCTTGACGAAGAACGGGCGAAGACTGCGGAGGCTGAAGGATGGCTCACATGACCTGGCTGTGTTTGACGTAATTTGGAAAAGCTCTGGGGCAGTCTGAAGCCGCTGGCCTCGAGGGCCAGTCCGAAGAGCAGCAGGAGGCTTGGCTGGAGCTGCATTGCCGCCTTTTGACCCCTTGCCTTGACGAAGAACGGGCGAAGACTGCGGAGGCTGAAGGATGGCTCACATGACCTGGCTGTGTTTGACGTAATTTGGAAAAGCTCTGGGGCAGTCTGAAGCCGCTGGCCTCGAGGGCCAGTCCGAAGAGCAGCAGGAGGCTTGGCTGGAGCTGCATTGCCGCCTTTTGACCCCTTGCCTTGACGAAGAACGGGCAAAGACTGCGGAGGCTGAAGGATGGCTCACATGACCTGGCTGTGTTTGACGTAATTTGGAAAAGCTCTGGGGCAGTCTGAAGCCGCTGGCCTCGAGGGCCAGTCCGAAGAGCAGCAGGAGGCTTGGCTGGAGCTGCATTGCCGCCTTTTGACCCCTTGCCTTGACGAAGAATGGGCGAAGACTGCGGAGGCTGAAGGATGGCTCACATGACCTGGCTGTGTTTGACGTAATTTGGAAAAGCTCTGGGGCAGTCTGAAGCCGCTGGCCTCGAGGGCCAGTCCGAAGAGCAGCAGGAGGCTTGGCTGGAGCTGCATTGCCGCCTTTTGACCCCTTGCCTTGACGAAGAACGGGCAAAGACTGCGGAGGCTGAAGGATGGCTCACATGACCTGGCTGTGTTTGACGTAATTTGGAAAAGCTCTGGGGCAGTCTGAAGCCGCTGGCCTCGAGGGCCAGTCCGAAGAGCAGCAGGAGGCTTGGCTGGAGCTGCATTGCCGCCTTTTGACCCCTTGCCTTGACGAAGAATGGGCTAAGACTGCGGAGGCTGAAGGATGGCTCACATGACCTGGCTGTGTTTGACGTAATTTGGAAAAGCTCTGGGGCAGTCTGAAGCCGCTGGCCTCGAGGGCCAGTCCGAAGAGCAGCAGGAGGCTTGGCTGGAGCTGCATTGCCGCCTTTTGACCCCTTGCCTTGACGAAGAATGGGCGAAAACTGCGGAGGCTGAAGGATGGCTCACATGACCTGGCTGTGTTTGACGTAATTTGGAAAAGCTCTGGGGCAGTCTGAAGCCGCTGGCCTCGAGGGCCAGTCCGAAGAGCAGCAGGAGGCTTGGCTGGAGCTGCATTGCCGCCTTTTGACCCCTTGCCTTGACGAAGAATGGGCGAAGACTGCGGAGGCTGAAGGAGGGCTCACATGACCTGGCTGTGTTTGACGTAATTTGGAAAAGCTCTGGGGCAGTCTGAAGCCGCTGGCCTCGAGGGCCAGTCCGAAGAGCAGCAGGAGGCTTGGCTGGAGCTGCATTGCCGCCTTTTGACCCCTTGCCTTGACGAAGAATGGGCGAAAACTGCGGAGGCTGAAGGATGGCTCACATGACCTGGCTGTGTTTGACGTAATTTGGAAAAGCTCTGGGGCAGTCTGAAGCCGCTGGCCTCGAGGGCCAGTCCGAAGAGCAGCAGGAGGCTTGGCTGGAGCTGCATTGCCGCCTTTTGACCCCTTGCCTTGACGAAGAATGGGTGAAGACTGCGGAGGCTGAAGGAGGGCTCACATGACCTGGCTGTGTTTGACGTAATTTGGAAAAGCTCTGGGGCAGTCTGAAGCCGCTGGCCTCGAGGGCCAGTCCGAAGAGCAGCAGGAGGCTTGGCTGGAGCTGCATTGCCGGCTTTTGACCCCTTGCCTTGACGAAGAATGGGCGAAAACTGCGGAGGCTGAAGGATGGCTCACATGACCTGGCTGTGTTTGACGTAATTTGGAAAAGCTCTGGGGCAGTCTGAAGCCGCTGGCCTCGAGGGCCAGTCCGAAGAGCAGCAGGAGGCTTGGCTGGAGCTGCATTGCCGCCTTTTGACCCCTTGCCTTGACGAAGAATGGGTGAAGACTGCGGAGGCTGAAGGAGGGCTCACATGACCTGGCTGTGTTTGACGTAATTTGGAAAAGCTCTGGGGCAGTCTGAAGCCGCTGGCCTCGAGGGCCAGTCCGAAGAGCAGCAGGAGGCTTGGCTGGAGCTGCATTGCCGCCTTTTGACCCCTTGCCTTGACGAAGAATGGGCGAAGACTGCGGAGGCTGAAGGAGGGCTCACATGACCTGGCTGTGTTTGACGTAATTTGGAAAAGCTCTGGGGCAGTCTGAAGCCGCTGGCCTCGAGGGCCAGTCCGAAGAGCAGCAGGAGGCTTGGCTGGAGCTGCATTGCCGCCTTTTGACCCCTTGCCTTGACGAAGAACGGGCGAAGACTGCGGAGGCTGAAGGATGGCTCACATGACCTGGCTGTGTTTGACGTAATTTGGAAAAGCTCTGGGGCAGTCTGAAGCCGCTGGCCTCGAGGGCCAGTCCGAAGAGCAGCAGGAGGCTTGGCTGGAGCTGCATTGCCGCCTTTTGACCCCTTGCCTTGACGAAGAATGGGTGAAGACTGCGGAGGCTGAAGGAGGGCTCACATGACCTGGCTGTGTTTGACGTAATTTGGAAAAGCTCTGGGGCAGTCTGAAGCCGCTGGCCTCGAGGGCCAGTCCGAAGAGCAGCAGGAGGCTTGGCTGGAGCTGCATTGCCGCCTTTTGACCCCTTGCCTTGACGAAGAATGGGTGAAGACTGCGGAGGCTGAAGGAGGGCTCACATGACCTGGCTGTGTTTGACGTAATTTGGAAAAGCTCTGGGGCAGTCTGAAGCCGCTGGCCTCGAGGGCCAGTCCGAAGAGCAGCAGGAGGCTTGGCTGGAGCTGCATTGCCGCCTTTTGACCCCTTGCCTTGACGAAGAATGGGTGAAGACTGCGGAGGCTGAAGGAGGGCTCACATGACCTGGCTGTGTTTGACGTAATTTGGAAAAGCTCTGGGGCAGTCTGAAGCCGCTGGCCTCGAGGGCCAGTCCGAAGAGCAGCAGGAGGCTTGGCTGGAGCTGCATTGCCGCCTTTTGACCCCTTGCCTTGACGAAGAATGGGTGAAGACTGCGGAGGCTGAAGGAGGGCTCACATGACCTGGCTGTGTTTGACGTAATTTGGAAAAGCTCTGGGGCAGTCTGAAGCCGCTGGCCTCGAGGGCCAGTCCGAAGAGCAGCAGGAGGCTTGGCTGGAGCTGCATTGCCGCCTTTTGACCCCTTGCCTTGACGAAGAATGGGTGAAGACTGCGGAGGCTGAAGGAGGGCTCACATGACCTGGCTGTGTTTGACGTAATTTGGAAAAGCTCTGGGGCAGTCTGAAGCCGCTGGCCTCGAGGGCCAGTCCGAAGAGCAGCAGGAGGCTTGGCTGGAGCTGCATTGCCGGCTTTTGACCCCTTGCCTTGACGAAGAATGGGCGAAAACTGCGGAGGCTGAAGGATGGCTCACATGACCTGGCTGTGTTTGACGTAATTTGGAAAAGCTCTGGGGCAGTCTGAAGCCGCTGGCCTCGAGGGCCAGTCCGAAGAGCAGCAGGAGGCTTGGCTGGAGCTGCATTGCCGCCTTTTGACCCCTTGCCTTGACGAAGAATGGGTGAAGACTGCGGAGGCTGAAGGAGGGCTCACATGACCTGGCTGTGTTTGACGTAATTTGGAAAAGCTCTGGGGCAGTCTGAAGCCGCTGGCCTCGAGGGCCAGTCCGAAGAGCAGCAGGAGGCTTGGCTGGAGCTGCATTGCCGCCTTTTGACCCCTTGCCTTGACGAAGAATGGGCGAAGACTGCGGAGGCTGAAGGATGGCTCACATGACCTGGCTGTGTTTGACGTAATTTGGAAAAGCTCTGGGGCAGTCTGAAGCCGCTGGCCTCGAGGGCCAGTCCGAAGAGCAGCAGGAGGCTTGGCTGGAGCTGCATTGCCGCCTTTTGACCCCTTGCCTTGACGAAGAATGGGTGAAGACTGCGGAGGCTGAAGGAGGGCTCACATGACCTGGCTGTGTTTGACGTAATTTGGAAAAGCTCTGGGGCAGTCTGAAGCCGCTGGCCTCGAGGGCCAGTCCGAAGAGCAGCAGGAGGCTTGGCTGGAGCTGCATTGCCGGCTTTTGACCCCTTGCCTTGACGAAGAATGGGCGAAAACTGCGGAGGCTGAAGGATGGCTCACATGACCTGGCTGTGTTTGACGTAATTTGGAAAAGCTCTGGGGCAGTCTGAAGCCGCTGGCCTCGAGGGCCAGTCCGAAGAGCAGCAGGAGGCTTGGCTGGAGCTGCATTGCCGCCTTTTGACCCCTTGCCTTGACGAAGAATGGGTGAAGACTGCGGAGGCTGAAGGAGGGCTCACATGACCTGGCTGTGTTTGACGTAATTTGGAAAAGCTCTGGGGCAGTCTGAAGCCGCTGGCCTCGAGGGCCAGTCCGAAGAGCAGCAGGAGGCTTGGCTGGAGCTGCATTGCCGCCTTTTGACCCCTTGCCTTGACGAAGAACGGGCGAAGACTGCGGAGGCTGAAGGATGGCTCACATGACCTGGCTGTGTTTGACGTAATTTGGAAAAGCTCTGGGGCAGTCTGAAGCCGCTGGCCTCGAGGGCCAGTCCGAAGAGCAGCAGGAGGCTTGGCTGGAGCTGCATTGCCGCCTTTTGACCCCTTGCCTTGACGAAGAATGGGCGAAGACTGCGGAGGCTGAAGGAGGGCTCACATGACCTGGCTGTGTTTGACGTAATTTGGAAAAGCTCTGGGGCAGTCTGAAGCCGCTGGCCTCGAGGGCCAGTCCGAAGAGCAGCAGGAGGCTTGGCTGGAGCTGCATTGCCGGCTTTTGACCCCTTGCCTTGACGAAGAATGGGCGAAGACTGCGGAGGCTGAAGGATGGCTCACATGACCTGGCTGTGTTTGACGTAATTTGGAAAAGCTCTGGGGCAGTCTGAAGCCGCTGGCCTCGAGGGCCAGTCCGAAGAGCAGCAGGAGGCTTGGCTGGAGCTGCATTGCCGCCTTTTGACCCCTTGCCTTGACGAAGAATGGGCGAAGACTGCGGAGGCTGAAGGAGGGCTCACATGACCTGGCTGTGTTTGACGTAATTTGGAAAAGCTCTGGGGCAGTCTGAAGCCGCTGGCCTCGAGGGCCAGTCCGAAGAGCAGCAGGAGGCTTGGCTGGAGCTGCATTGCCGCCTTTTGACCCCTTGCCTTGACGAAGAATGGGCGAAGACTGCGGAGGCTGAAGGAGGGCTCACATGACCTGGCTGTGTTTGACGTAATTTGGAAAAGCTCTGGGGCAGTCTGAAGCCGCTGGCCTCGAGGGCCAGTCCGAAGAGCAGCAGGAGGCTTGGCTGGAGCTGCATTGCCGCCTTTTGACCCCTTGCCTTGACGAAGAATGGGCGAAGACTGCGGAGGCTGAAGGAGGGCTCACATGACCTGGCTGTGTTTGACGTAATTTGGAAAAGCTCTGGGGCAGTCTGAAGCCGCTGGCCTCGAGGGCCAGTCCGAAGAGCAGCAGGAGGCTTGGCTGGAGCTGCATTGCCGCCTTTTGACCCCTTGCCTTGACGAAGAATGGGCGAAGACTGCGGAGGCTGAAGGAGGGCTCACATGACCTGGCTGTGTTTGACGTAATTTGGAAAAGCTCTGGGGCAGTCTGAAGCCGCTGGCCTCGAGGGCCAGTCCGAAGAGCAGCAGGAGGCTTGGCTGGAGCTGCATTGCCGCCTTTTGACCCCTTGCCTTGACGAAGAATGGGCGAAGACTGCGGAGGCTGAAGGAGGGCTCACATGACCTGGCTGTGTTTGACGTAATTTGGAAAAGCTCTGGGGCAGTCTGAAGCCGCTGGCCTCGAGGGCCAGTCCGAAGAGCAGCAGGAGGCTTGGCTGGAGCTGCATTGCCGCCTTTTGACCCCTTGCCTTGACGAAGAATGGGCGAAGACTGCGGAGGCTGAAGGAGGGCTCACATGACCTGGCTGTGTTTGACGTAATTTGGAAAAGCTCTGGGGCAGTCTGAAGCCGCTGGCCTCGAGGGCCAGTCCGAAGAGCAGCAGGAGGCTTGGCTGGAGCTGCATTGCCGCCTTTTGACCCCTTGCCTTGACGAAGAATGGGCGAAGACTGCGGAGGCTGAAGGAGGGCTCACATGACCTGGCTGTGTTTGACGTAATTTGGAAAAGCTCTGGGGCAGTCTGAAGCCGCTGGCCTCGAGGGCCAGTCCGAAGAGCAGCAGGAGGCTTGGCTGGAGCTGCATTGCCGCCTTTTGACCCCTTGCCTTGACGAAGAATGGGCGAAGACTGCGGAGGCTGAAGGAGGGCTCACATGACCTGGCTGTGTTTGACGTAATTTGGAAAAGCTCTGGGGCAGTCTGAAGCCGCTGGCCTCGAGGGCCAGTCCGAAGAGCAGCAGGAGGCTTGGCTGGAGCTGCATTGCCGCCTTTTGACCCCTTGCCTTGACGAAGAATGGGCGAAGACTGCGGAGGCTGAAGGAGGGCTCACATGACCTGGCTGTGTTTGACGTAATTTGGAAAAGCTCTGGGGCAGTCTGAAGCCGCTGGCCTCGAGGGCCAGTCCGAAGAGCAGCAGGAGGCTTGGCTGGAGCTGCATTGCCGCCTTTTGACCCCTTGCCTTGACGAAGAATGGGCGAAGACTGCGGAGGCTGAAGGAGGGCTCACATGACCTGGCTGTGTTTGACGTAATTTGGAAAAGCTCTGGGGCAGTCTGAAGCCGCTGGCCTCGAGGGCCAGTCCGAAGAGCAGCAGGAGGCTTGGCTGGAGCTGCATTGCCGCCTTTTGACCCCTTGCCTTGACGAAGAATGGGCGAAGACTGCGGAGGCTGAAGGAGGGCTCACATGACCTGGCTGTGTTTGACGTAATTTGGAAAAGCTCTGGGGCAGTCTGAAGCCGCTGGCCTCGAGGGCCAGTCCGAAGAGCAGCAGGAGGCTTGGCTGGAGCTGCATTGCCGCCTTTTGACCCCTTGCCTTGACGAAGAATGGGCGAAGACTGCGGAGGCTGAAGGAGGGCTCACATGACCTGGCTGTGTTTGACGTAATTTGGAAAAGCTCTGGGGCAGTCTGAAGCCGCTGGCCTCGAGGGCCAGTCCGAAGAGCAGCAGGAGGCTTGGCTGGAGCTGCATTGCCGCCTTTTGACCCCTTGCCTTGACGAAGAATGGGCGAAGACTGCGGAGGCTGAAGGATGGCTCACATGACCTGGCTGTGTTTGACGTAATTTGGAAAAGCTCTGGGGCAGTCTGAAGCCGCTGGCCTCGAGGGCCAGTCCGAAGAGCAGCAGGAGGCTTGGCTGGAGCTGCATTGCCGCCTTTTGACCCCTTGCCTTGACGAAGAATGGGCGAAGACTGCGGAGGCTGAAGGAGGGCTCACATGACCTGGCTGTGTTTGACGTAATTTGGAAAAGCTCTGGGGCAGTCTGAAGCCGCTGGCCTCGAGGGCCAGTCCGAAGAGCAGCAGGAGGCTTGGCTGGAGCTGCATTGCCGCCTTTTGACCCCTTGCCTTGACGAAGAATGGGCGAAGACTGCGGAGGCTGAAGGAGGGCTCACATGACCTGGCTGTGTTTGACGTAATTTGGAAAAGCTCTGGGGCAGTCTGAAGCCGCTGGCCTCGAGGGCCAGTCCGAAGAGCAGCAGGAGGCTTGGCTGGAGCTGCATTGCCGCCTTTTGACCCCTTGCCTTGACGAAGAATGGGCGAAGACTGCGGAGGCTGAAGGAGGGCTCACATGACCTGGCTGTGTTTGACGTAATTTGGAAAAGCTCTGGGGCAGTCTGAAGCCGCTGGCCTCGAGGGCCAGTCCGAAGAGCAGCAGGAGGCTTGGCTGGAGCTGCATTGCCGCCTTTTGACCCCTTGCCTTGACGAAGAATGGGCGAAGACTGCGGAGGCTGAAGGAGGGCTCACATGACCTGGCTGTGTTTGACGTAATTTGGAAAAGCTCTGGGGCAGTCTGAAGCCGCTGGCCTCGAGGGCCAGTCCGAAGAGCAGCAGGAGGCTTGGCTGGAGCTGCATTGCCGCCTTTTGACCCCTTGCCTTGACGAAGAATGGGCGAAGACTGCGGAGGCTGAAGGAGGGCTCACATGACCTGGCTGTGTTTGACGTAATTTGGAAAAGCTCTGGGGCAGTCTGAAGCCGCTGGCCTCGAGGGCCAGTCCGAAGAGCAGCAGGAGGCTTGGCTGGAGCTGCATTGCCGCCTTTTGACCCCTTGCCTTGACGAAGAATGGGCGAAGACTGCGGAGGCTGAAGGAGGGCTCACATGACCTGGCTGTGTTTGACGTAATTTGGAAAAGCTCTGGGGCAGTCTGAAGCCGCTGGCCTCGAGGGCCAGTCCGAAGAGCAGCAGGAGGCTTGGCTGGAGCTGCATTGCCGCCTTTTGACCCCTTGCCTTGACGAAGAATGGGCGAAGACTGCGGAGGCTGAAGGAGGGCTCACATGACCTGGCTGTGTTTGACGTAATTTGGAAAAGCTCTGGGGCAGTCTGAAGCCGCTGGCCTCGAGGGCCAGTCCGAAGAGCAGCAGGAGGCTTGGCTGGAGCTGCATTGCCGCCTTTTGACCCCTTGCCTTGACGAAGAATGGGCGAAGACTGCGGAGGCTGAAGGAGGGCTCACATGACCTGGCTGTGTTTGACGTAATTTGGAAAAGCTCTGGGGCAGTCTGAAGCCGCTGGCCTCGAGGGCCAGTCCGAAGAGCAGCAGGAGGCTTGGCTGGAGCTGCATTGCCGCCTTTTGACCCCTTGCCTTGACGAAGAATGGGCGAAGACTGCGGAGGCTGAAGGAGGGCTCACATGACCTGGCTGTGTTTGACGTAATTTGGAAAAGCTCTGGGGCAGTCTGAAGCCGCTGGCCTCGAGGGCCAGTCCGAAGAGCAGCAGGAGGCTTGGCTGGAGCTGCATTGCCGCCTTTTGACCCCTTGCCTTGACGAAGAATGGGCGAAGACTGCGGAGGCTGAAGGAGGGCTCACATGACCTGGCTGTGTTTGACGTAATTTGGAAAAGCTCTGGGGCAGTCTGAAGCCGCTGGCCTCGAGGGCCAGTCCGAAGAGCAGCAGGAGGCTTGGCTGGAGCTGCATTGCCGCCTTTTGACCCCTTGCCTTGACGAAGAATGGGCGAAGACTGCGGAGGCTGAAGGAGGGCTCACATGACCTGGCTGTGTTTGACGTAATTTGGAAAAGCTCTGGGGCAGTCTGAAGCCGCTGGCCTCGAGGGCCAGTCCGAAGAGCAGCAGGAGGCTTGGCTGGAGCTGCATTGCCGCCTTTTGACCCCTTGCCTTGACGAAGAATGGGCGAAGACTGCGGAGGCTGAAGGAGGGCTCACATGACCTGGCTGTGTTTGACGTAATTTGGAAAAGCTCTGGGGCAGTCTGAAGCCGCTGGCCTCGAGGGCCAGTCCGAAGAGCAGCAGGAGGCTTGGCTGGAGCTGCATTGCCGCCTTTTGACCCCTTGCCTTGACGAAGAATGGGCGAAGACTGCGGAGGCTGAAGGAGGGCTCACATGACCTGGCTGTGTTTGACGTAATTTGGAAAAGCTCTGGGGCAGTCTGAAGCCGCTGGCCTCGAGGGCCAGTCCGAAGAGCAGCAGGAGGCTTGGCTGGAGCTGCATTGCCGCCTTTTGACCCCTTGCCTTGACGAAGAATGGGCGAAGACTGCGGAGGCTGAAGGAGGGCTCACATGACCTGGCTGTGTTTGACGTAATTTGGAAAAGCTCTGGGGCAGTCTGAAGCCGCTGGCCTCGAGGGCCAGTCCGAAGAGCAGCAGGAGGCTTGGCTGGAGCTGCATTGCCGCCTTTTGACCCCTTGCCTTGACGAAGAATGGGCGAAGACTGCGGAGGCTGAAGGAGGGCTCACATGACCTGGCTGTGTTTGACGTAATTTGGAAAACATAGAGCTTAGACTGTTTAATCTTTCCTTATCTTTTCTGCAACTGCAAGCCTAAGGGCAAACCTCCTACGCTGAAACCTACTAAACTCCCGGCTTATCTTTTTTGCCGGCATTCTGCCAATGGCGGCTATTATGGCTTTATCTATTGCTCATACTGGCAAATAACCATATTTGTATACGTCCACACATTTATTCATTTATTCCATACCAACACAGCCAAACATTTATTCCTGTAAAACAACAGATTTGCAGTTATAGAGGAAAATATTATTTCCATACTGCAAAATGATGTGGTGTGAAACTCATTTTTCCATTGGCGGAATGAAAAACATACCGTGAATAAAACTGGAATGCTTAAAAAACGTGACGTTATTAGAGCGCAAGGATGACATGCAAATTCGTGAAGCGTTCCAAATGTGTGCCCTTTTTGCAAGCTTTTTGAGCTATGTGGCCCCGGGGTCCTCGGGGCCCTCGTGGTCCTCGGGGCCTCTGGTCCTCCAGGGGCCCTCGTCTCGGGGCTCTCTGGTCCTCGGGGCCCTGTGGTCTCGGGTTTTTTTTCTTCGCTGAATGTTCTCTTTGGTGTTTTTTGGTCTCGGCCAGTGCTTTTCTGTCTCTTTCTCTGCGAGCCTCGCCCTCCCCCCCAGGGGGGCCGCCTGGCGTCTCGCGGCGGGTGGGGGGGGTGCTCGCCGCCTGCCCGCGTTGGGGGCGGGTTGGCGGGGTGTTTTGCCCTGTTTGATTGGGGATCTTGCTGTCTCTGCTGCCCGTTTACATAGGGCTATCTGAAGGTGGGTACTAAATTGGAGAAAGCATAATAGGCCAGCGTTTATCAGGAAGAGGATTTTCTATTTGGATCAACATGAGTTTGAGACTGACCAATGTCGCAAAAGCTTGAAACAATCATTTTTGAAAAATGAAAATTAGATTTCTTTGCATGCTTGAATATTTTCTTGATGGATCTCCTCTGTCAAAGGTCATCGTTGGAATTTATGTTTCTTGGTATTGGCTTGCTGGTATATTTTGTGATAGATCTATTCTATTTTTCTACTGCCTGCCTACCTTCAGTTCACAATATGCGATTGTGACCACGGAGGCTTTTCAGCCCGTTTTTGACGTGCAATTACCCTTTTTTCAATCGTTGTGGGGGGTCAATTTTGTGCTCACCCTCCACATTCTCCCCTCTCAAAAAGGCTGTCTTAGACCAGTTTCGGAGGGCGGATCAGGCCCAAAAATTTTTTCGCTATAAACTGGTAGGTAATTTTCCTCGCATTTTTTAGTTCCATGTCTCGCTCAGCCGTAACTGCTGCGTAGTGCTAGAAGACAACCTTACTTTTTATAAATTGTGAAATTGTGTTTAGTGGAAGAACTTTTTTTTTATGCATTTTCTCCACCAATTTAGAGAAAAGCTAAGTGGCCGTTCTGAAAGCTTATGATTAGAGGAGCATTTTGGTTGCCATGTTTGTATTTGGGCTTTGCATTTGAACACAGCCGTAGTTTGAAACTACCAATTTCTGAGCTTTCGTTTTCCTCATGATGCTCGTCGGCTTCTTCCCTGCCATGCGCCACATTTTCGGATTTTCTAAAATTTGCCTAAAAATAATATATGCCGAGCGGTGCCGAATGATGACTTTTTTCTCTACCTCCTTTTTTGCTATTTTACATAGGCCCAAATCGGTTGTAATCCCAAAACTTCCCATTTCTCCCACTACTCATCTCAATTCCTTTTGATAGATTTTTCACTTTTTCCACTTGTGCCAAAAATTGGGATATTCTTTTGCCAACAATGGCAAGTTTGTGTCGGTCCGATTTCGCCTATGCCGCGCATTTGCTCTTTTTTCATTTCTGCCCCTCTCTTCGCCTCCCCGTGCTTTTTTTGGTCATGCCAGTTGCATTGATGTTTAGCCTTTTTTCGTTTTCTTTTTTTTCCTTTTTTATGATAAACCAAATCCAAAAATTGTATTTCTAGTGCGGATGGTCGAAGATTGAAGTTGGGCAGTTAAATTGAAAAATTAGGCAATTTTTTTTTGTCTTTTTGGCCTATGTTAGGGAGGCATAGGCGAAATTCGGACCTGACTCAACTTTGGCCTTTTGTTCATATGTAATATCCCTAATTTTTGGCACAGTAGCTGGAATGTTTGACAATTCTGAAGGATTGGCTGGCGGTGGGAATGGGAGTTTTTTAGTGGCTTTTCCTTGCCTGCGGGGGGCTTCGGCTCCTCCCTTTTGGCTGCGGTGTCGCCCGGTGGCCCGGCTTCTTTGCCCCTCGCTCCCCCCCCCCCCCCTGCCCCCCTCCCCCCCCCCCCCTCCCCCCCCCCCCCCCCGGGGGCGGGCGGCGCCGGGGGCGGGCCCCCCCCCCCCCCCCCCCGCCCCCCCCCCGCGGTGGGGGTCTCGCCCCCCCCCCCCCCCCGCGCCCCCCGCCCTCCCCCCTCGGGTTTGGCTTTTTCGGGGGGCGCCCTCTGCCGCGGCGCCGGGTCGCCGCCGGCGGGGGGCCCCCCCCCCCGCCGGGGCGGGGGGCGCGGCCGGCCCGCCCCCCCCCCCCCCCCCCCCCCCCCCTCCCCCCCCCCCCCCCCCCCCCCCCCCCCCCCCCCCCAGCTTTTTAGCTCTGAGAACTAATAAAAATAGTCTAAAACTCCTGGAATATCCTAGGAAATGAATAACCACGTTGAATACGATTTATTACTTAACTAAAATTTTTTGTTTTTTGTGTGTTGTTGTGTTTTTTGTCAAATTGGGCCTTTTGGCGAATTTTTTTCTTGCTGTTTGGTTCTTTCTGGTCTTTGGGTTTGGGTGTTTGTTTTGTTTTTCCTTTTCTTTTTGCTTTGTTGTTTTTTGCTTTTAGTTTTTCAGCCTCGAAAAAAATTTATAAATTAAAAAATATTCATTAATGAAAATTTTTTTACTCTGCTAATTTTTTTTCCTTAGCTCTTTATTTTTCATTGTTCAATTTTTGTTACCTTATTTATTTAAAATTTGATTTTATTCAGGTACAAGTTTGAAATTATTTTATTTAATTTTATGGATTACGGTTGTTAAATTTTTTTCTTTATTTTTCTTTGTCTTTGTTTTGTCCTTTTTATGCCTTGCCGCTGCTTATGATGCAGTGGAGTTTTTAGATGAACCAATTGATGCAATGGCCAGATAAATTTTCGCTCAAAATGGGCCTCAATTTGAGTCGAATAAACCCGATTGTGTTACAACTAGTCTTGTCTTTTTGATGATTGATTCATAAGCTTTGCATGCTGTAGCATTTTAGTCTAGTCATGATCTTGGTCATGTGGAAAACATTTTATTTCCAATGACGCTAAGTGTGCCCATGAACAAGCTTTAAGAGTTTTGTTTTACTTTTAAATTTTTTGTTGGGAAATTATTAGGCTTTTGTTCGAAATCTCTACAATTTTCCTCTCAATTCCACTCTCCTAATTTCACAATATTCGCCTGCCAGGCTTAGTGGAATTCCTCCTATCAACCTGGCATCATTAATAAATGAGGGCAGCGGACATCTAAAACTGCGCAGTTTAGGTGATGACATCAGGTAAATGGGTAGACGACAAAAATGGGCAAATCTCTTTCCAAATGCGAATTGATTGAGAAATTTTGCCAGGAAACTTATGCCACCAAATATATCACCAGATAGGCCAGAAAATTTCCTAAAACACGTAATTCTTCGATTTTTGAATTTCGCTTTTGTTCTAAAATGAGAACACTTCAAAGTTAGCAATGTCCTGTTTCTGAGCGTTTTTTGGAGGTTTTTTGGAGATTTCTAAAATTCTAAGGCCAAATTCAAAATTTCAAGATTTTCGTCATCGGCAGCACCTTAAGAGCTTTCGATTGATATGCATATGTCCATAGTTTTAACCAATATCCAAGGCGCTGAACCTCGGGACATGCAACCACCCAAAAACTCGATCACCCATTCATAACTAGGGCGCTGTCGCGCCCTAGGATGCTCCTAAAGGATAAATTCATTAGGTTATGCATTTTTTTACATTGTAATTTTGTACATTGTACCAAATGACATAACTACAAAATTCTACATAACCCGCAATTTTGTGAAGCGTTAAAAAATTTTGACGTTTTTGCACCAAAAAGCAAAGATTAAAGGGCTAGGAGAAACGATTTATGAGGCCAATCCCTTGATGTGTTAAAAAAGGCGAAAAAAATTAAGTTTCTATGTTGCTGACATTATCATAAAATCTTGGTTCTTATTCAAAAGTATAAGCGATGGATTTTGTCAGCAAAAAAATATTAAAGAATTCTGCTTCATTTGTGCTAAAGCCATGTCTTTTTTGCCTAAGTTTAGTGTTATGTTTGTTCACAATGTTAGACTTCACTGGACTTCAAACAATGTAACTTCTCAAAAACCATTTAACGAAAATGAAAGTGTTCAGCATTTTTTAGCTTATGGTTCTTTCAACATTTCAACATAAAAGATGACGACAGCCATTTGAAAGGCAAAACAGTCGTTTACACACTTGGTGGACTTGTATTAGAGCAGCAAATTTGGCCTCTATTTCCGCCACCAGTAAATTTGGGGGCTCCTAAACTCATCTGTTGATAATGTTCAGGCTGACTGTCCTCTGTTGCTTCTCCATCACTCTAGCGGACGAGTTGGTTAGTTGGCGGTGGTTAGGTGGTGAAGTTGAGTCGCCATTTCCCCCTTTTACTTCTGGATAACTTGATATGGCTGGCGCATAATGTATGCGAAACAATTTGAGGCCACCTTGAACAGTTTAGAACGAAAAAGCCGTATTGAAAAGGTCGTGCAATCACTTTCAAATTCGGAAACAATGGGTCTTCAAAGGTGAACAGGTCAACCTCTAACTAGGGGAGCATGGGGAGGTTTGGATGAATATGATCTAAAGCGGCGGAAGGAAGAGGCATGCCACAATCAGACCGTAGATGGCCAGCGCATGGGTGCAGAGGAGCAGCAGATAGAGCCGGCCAAACCCTGCTTGAGCTTTGTCGTTGGATAGGTTGTCCAGCTGCAAGCACCCATTCCAACTTTGTCCGCTCGACTGGAAAGCCGTGCCACTTATTTGCCGCAAAATGTAATCTTTCAAAGTGTCTCAGCATCACCATATTAACTCTATCTAAGCCTAATTCTTAGCCTAGTCTTAACCTAAGCCTAAGCCTATGTTAAAGCACAAATCACAAGGACGCCTAGGCTTAGGTTAAGGCTTAGGCTAAGAATTAGGCTTAGAAGGAGTATGTATAATGACGCTGAGAAAGTTTGAAAAATGAAATTTTGCGGCAAATACCTGGCGGGTTGGAAAGCAAAAGAGACCCAGGCTTTGCCGATGCAGCCGATGGCGTAGCCAGCAGCTAGGCAGGGAATGCCCACCGCCAGGCCTCCGCTCAGGTGCAGCATGCCCCTTCAAATCCTTGCCTTTTCCACATCAAGAGCATTCGTGTCCTCATTTTGGCCAACCAACTCGATATTGCCAAATATTTTGAATAATTGTCTCTCAAAGATGACCGACCTCGCAACTTTAGGAAACATTTAGCAGCATTTGCTGGGTAAAACTAGCCTACTTCGAGGGATGGTCAGCTTTGGGCAGACAAGAAGGACAATGTCAAGAAACCGCAACTTGAAGCTCCCATCAGATACTGTCAGGTGAGAAAGGAACCTGATGATGGTGTAGCCGCCATCCGGTGGGTTTCCCAGGTGACCCTTCACCAGGACCGCGTAGAGGAGGCCGTAGATGGAGGGCAGCCCAGCCAGAACGACAGCCACAAAACCGCCCACGAACTGCCAGCCCCGATGGGCTTGCAGACTGGCACCCAATTTCGCCGTCCCCACCGCCCCACCAATGCCTCAATATTCCCCTTCCGGCTTTTTTGGGCCAGCCAAAAGTAGGCGGTCTTCTTTCTTTTTTTTCCACCACAATTCTTGAAAATTCGACTGGCTCTAATGCAAGGTCATGGAAATTTACTTGCCTTTAGAGGTATATATGTTGGAGGTAAAACTATATATTACTTGTTGTTTATAAATTTTAACCTTGTGACGTCAAAGTGACGACAGCTGACGTAATATACAATACTAGTAATAAAAAAAATCAAAATGAAAACGCAATTTAACGGTTAGGGTGATTATTCAGGAATTTGCCATAAATGTCCATTATAGGCCTCTCAGTTGAAAGCTGCAGATTGCTGAGCATCAATTTTTGACAGGTAAATTGTTAACCAGCAAAACCGACTGCCACGGCAGAACCAAGGCTCCCCAGCAGATACGGCAATGCCTCCAAGTTCATCCTTTCACTTTTCCCTGGTTGACTTCAAATCTGCAACATTATTCTCCCTTCAGCAGTTACTTTGTTGCAACAGGTGAACAAGGAAAGTTGGAGCGAAATAATAGACTCGCCTGTTTCTGTGGAGAGTCAAAGAACGCCTGCGATCCTCGTGACTGCGAAAACGAAGGTAGGTAGTTTGTTTGAGTATGACTCATCCTTTCAAACTAGTTATTGCCATTTGCCAACTCTTTCTTGCCAACTCATCCTTTCATTCTGTCGCTAGTTCTGCTAGAACTCGGTTTTCAAGCTAGCGCAAACTTTTTAAAAGCGTTGTATAATTTTCGTGTTCTTATTTTATTAAAAAAATTTATTTTCTATCCCACCAATTCTCCATTTTCACGAAATTCAACTGTGTTTTGCAAAACGGTAAATTTAATCTAGTGATTCATATTTCGCGGATTTCTTATGGATTAGAATAAAATACTATAGCTGTCGCCCTTAGATGCGTGACCTGTAGCTAAGCAATTCATCATGGCTGAAAATAACCATAAAACACAGTCACACCAGTCACACTATATTAAAATTACAGGCTCTATCACAGGCAACACCAAAAAAATGTCTATTGCACATGTGCAATAGTTGCGATATCATTGTCCACGTGCCAATTGCGATAGCTGAACTCGTTCAGATGGTCTTGGAAGAGCTGTCGGCTGGTGTTTCTTTTTCAAACGAAGTTCTGCTGGTGGTTGACGGTGTGGTGGTCGAAGGTGGATTAACGAGCAGACTGAATCAGTTGTCAATCAGTTCACTCAAAGCGTTTTATTTTCAACATTAGCCACTAAATAATCACATCCGATCAAAGTCATGGTAGACCACATTGTAAACTAGTTTCAGAAACCTTATTGCCCACAAATGCAGTCACTTCCATTCCTCCTCCCCTAGCAAAAAGCTATGCGTCTTTGCCAACGTAAAAGCTTAAACTTGTAGCTATTGACCTAAGCTTAAGCGTATCTTGCTAGTCTGGCTTAGCTGCTCTCTTTAAGTTTTATTCAAGATTCGAAGGAAATGCGAATATTTGCGTCGAATATCAATAGGGATGGCAAAGCATCATGTGCCTTTAGAGCGGATGCTGCCGTTTTTTAGCAGTCTTGTTAAGAAGCCAGTTTCCTATGCCGCCAGCTCAGTAGTTTTATGAAAAAAATCGCCAAAAACTCAAATTTTGCGACCTCTAATTTGGCAGAGCTGTCCTGAGCTGGATATTGAGTTATGACCCCAAGTATATCTATGAATTTTACTTCTTACTTGTATAACTTTTTCATTCCCGTCAAAAAAGGAGGGCAAAAAAATCCATGGGTCTCCAATTCGTGCTCCTCTCAAAAACCGCCTCTTAAAGGGGATGCTGCGGTTTTTGAGCAGTCTTGTTAGGAGGCCAGCTTTTTATGCCGCCAGCTCAATTGATTTTGGCCAACGCAGAAGGCCTTAGGATGTCAGCCGACTTCTTATTTCTTGCCATCGCTTCACCTCATGCCGCATTTTACGCTGTTGCCATTTGAGCTTGTTCAAGGCTATTCGATGATGGGAAAGAAGGTAGAAATATGAACATAGAAATATGGGATAGATATCGTGAGAGCACGTAATCAGTCAGCACCCGTTGGCCCGAGCAACCCGTGAGCTAATAATCAAGAGAGTAATGTCAACCCACTCTCCTAAAGCCATCCATCAAAGTGTTTGCCAGTCAGATGCCTTTGCTTCATAACTTTTTGTTCGAACTATATCATTATTTTACGCTACCATATTATTGCGTTCAAAGTTAGCACATTCATTGGCTAGCGCAATAGAAGTGCAAGCGATGTTAAGAAATTATGACATATATGTGGTTTGTTTTTATTGAAGATCGTTTTTTCGCTTGTTTTTTAAGAACAAGAAGATGAAACATACAACGAACAAAAATTTAATATTTTGCCAAGCTTATAATGGAAAACTTTTTCCGACCCAATTAATTTTGTTTGTCAGCTTTTGAGCTCTTGAACGATATATGTATATCCTAAAGAAAACGAAGCTAAATAAATTCCTTGCTAATCAAAATAAAAGGTCGTCATTCTTCCGCTTCATATCTTGCAACTGACAGTCTGCCTACTCCTTGCGGACGAAAATGCCCTTCCTAATTTCCTGGAAAATCCAGCTTGCGTTGAACTTTTCACTACCTTCATTGCTGCCTAAAATAAAAATAATAGACCAGAAGACTGAGACTTGAAACTATATAATGGACTCAACGAATACGAGCTCCACATCCACAGCTCGCCCAAGGACCAATGACATTGTCATCGTTTGTCTTCTGAGGTTTGTCCTATTATAATCTAAAATAAAAAAGCTGTAAAAATCGATGTGCAAAATGGTTAACATTACTTGCCAAGGGTTGATTTTCCAAGCATAAAACAGAGATGCACAATTTTTCATCCTAAGCCTCAATAAGTGCTGCAGTTCTTGCGCAGTGGTTGGCGGAGTTCTCAACCTACTGGTATTCAAGCTGGAGCTCAACCGACTGAGAAGCAACGATGCTTCTTCTTCCAGCCTCATCCGCCTTCAACTAAGCATAAGCGACCTCTTGGTCCTGCTCATCTACTGCCCCTCCAAGGTTTCCGGGCCCACACCTATTTTCCCCCCCCCCCATGGCCAAACCCCCCCCCCCCCCCCCCACCATGGAGGGTTACCGGCCCCCCAAGGCGGGGACCCCCCCCCCCCGAAGGTTCCCCCCCCAAGATTCCTCCTACATGAGTGACTAGTCTCAAACTCGTCTCCAGATGGAAATAGGTGAAATTGTGTCTTGGGGGGGGGGGAACTAGGCGTCGAAATCGAGGACTAGTTCCCCCCCCCCCCCAGACACACTTTCACCTATTTTCACCTCTAAAAGTGTTGGGGGGGGGGAACTAGTCCTCGATTTCGACGCCTAGTCCCCCCCCCCCCCCCAAGGCACAATTTCACCTATTTTCCATGTAAAGCCGTATCTACTATGGGCTGCATTAGCGCAGGGTGTGTGTGTATAGGTAAAATTCTTGGGGGGGGGGGAAACCTTCATGGGGGGGGATTTTCATGAGGGGGGGGGGGGTTATTGCTTTGGGGGGAATCTCATGGGGGGGGGGGGGGAAACCAGGTGTCAGCCGGTTTCCGCCCTTCACTCAATCTATAACTCTTCTGGCAATCAGATTGTTCAGACGTACATGATTATTCGGACTACGCATGATCCCCATGTCCCATCTGGGGGCTGGCTATTTGATAGTGTGGGTAGATCGCACATTATCCGTCTATTCCGCTTGCTCCAGGTCATCTGGCAGCTAGTCTACGGCTGGTACGGCACCGATTTCCTCTGCAAACTCATCAAGTTCTCCCATGAGCTGGCCTTTACGGCTAGCAGCCTAGCATAGGCTTAGGCCCAGAATAGGCCAGAGGGCAGCCCCCTTTGCAGTCATCCTCATCCATCCTAGCCTGCATTGCGCTGGATCGAGTCCTCAGTCTCACCCGCGGCACCTCCCGGCTGCGTCTCCTCATTCTCGTACCACCTCTTCTCCCTCTCTGTCCCCTTCTTCGGATACCCCTGTCTACCCATAGATCACCCTTGCCTGGGCCTACAGCATCCTCTTCTCTGCCAAGGCCTTCTACTACTACAACACCACGCCCATTCCGGGTCTCTTTTCTGCTAAGGGGGGGGGGGTGGGGTGTGGAGGAGAGAAGGTGTGAGCTGTGTCAGGCGATCCCTGGGGTCGAGAGCAGTGCACGACGCGAACGCTGCGACTGAGGGTGGAGGGCCGTCTCAGGGAAGCCGACCTCCGCCTGGAGTCGATCGTTCACATCTCCCACCTCATCACCAGCTTCTACCTCCCTTTCATCGTTTCACCCTCCTATCATCGAAGACCTCCACCGAAGTCAGAGAGTACTCTGTTGAGATGATGCTGGTCTGCTACGGCCTCATCCTGGCCTACGTCTGGCGTCACTATCGCAGTGCTCAAAGTCGCCTGCTGCGGTTGCTTCCTTTTGCCCCAACCTCGGTGAAAGAATTGGAAGGACTGAAGGCAGTCGGAGGGCCAGGAACTGGTGGAGCCGGCGGCAGCCAGATGCCACTCACACGCCGCCCTCTTGCCCATGGTTTTTACAGACTATGCAAACGAAGCCCAGGGAAGCATAGGGCATTTGTGAATTGACCCTGTTCACCTTATTCGGAAAGACGTCAAACAAGGTGTTCTCGGCTGGCGCCAAGATGCGCGGCCTCATTTCCAAGCCAAACACTTAAGCTACACGAACGAGTATTACCAATTGCAAATTCATTTCTTCCAAATTTTACTTTGATTTATGACCAGTCATTTATGAATTTTCGTACATTGAAACATCAAAAAATTGAGTTTTGGGCAAAAATCGAAAAATTACATCAAGCCCAAAAAATGGCCTGGAGATACCACCTAGGCGCACTTTCATGCAAAAAATCAGGCAATTTCGTTGAAAAACCAGTGATTTATGAATTTTCGTACTTTGAAACATCAAAAAATTGAGTTTTGGGCAAAAATCCAAAAATTACGTCAAGCCCAAATAATGGCATGGAGATACCACCCAGGCGGACTTTCATGCCAAAAATCAGCCAATTTCGTTGAAAAACCAGTGATTTATGAATTTTCGTACTTTGAAACATCAAAAAATTGAGTTTTGGGCAAAAATCGAAAAATTACTTCAAGCCCAAATAATGGCGTGGAGATACCACCCAGGCGGACTTTCATGCAAAAAAGCAGCCAATTTCGTTGAAAAACCAGTGATTTATGAATTTTCGTGCTTTGAAACATCAAAAAATTGAGTTTTGGGCGAAATTCAAAAAATTACGCCAAGCACCAAAAATGGTCCCGAGGCACCACCTAGGCGGACCTTCATGCAAAAAATCAGCCAATTTCGTTGAAAAACCGCGGAGTACGGGCCTGGGACACACACATATATATATATATATATGCGGACAGACGGACGCAAAAATGGGGTAACTGCTTAAGCTGGCCTTGGCCGCCCGCCGCTTCGGCCGCGCAAAAACTATAAAAATCAATATCCATAATAAAAAACTGATAAAAAGTAATTATTTATTAAATTGAAAATAAGTTCAGAGAAAAAAACTGCATAGAGAACAGCAGATGGGCCCAAAGAAATAATTTATGGCAGAAAAGCCTATTTTGGAGACCAAAATTTTTTACCTAATTTTTCTCCTATGTTATAGCATAGGCCCAAATCCTGAGTGGCTATCATAAAACTGAAAATTCTCCAGTTTGCTCACCCCATTTTTCATATTCTAACACTGCCATCTGGACCAGAATTTTATGGGAAAAACGCCTATGGGCACCGTTTATGTACACTTTGAACAAAAATTTTGAGTAAAAAGTTTTTTTTGATTGCCCAAAATTGGACAAAATTTAGGTTTTCCGCATCTTTTTCAAATTTTCAGCTTTTGATTAACCAATTTCTCAAATCAAGGATCACCATCGTTTTTGGAAGGCTTTTAGCTTCAATTTGATACCCATAAGTCCATAGTTTGCTTGAGCTCAGATTCATAAATTGTGCTCAAACCTGACACATCATTGTGTTGCATACAAGGCTGACCAGCAAAATTGTTCAAGCTCATTGCGAGCCATATGCTGATCAATATCAGGTTCCACTTGGTGAAATATCTTAAAATGTTATGTATTTTCAAAAACCGATCGAAAAAACGAGTTCTAAAAAATCGGATGCAACCACCCTTGCTCCTCTCGTACATTGCTTCTTAAGCAATATTGCCGACGGCTGACAAAAGCAAGAAAAGCACTTGCCTCCTTCCGTCCGTTTCCCCCTTTTGCTCATTGTTGTTGCTGGTAATGCTGGTTCTGTGACTCCATTGAACTGGCAGAGTTTATGGATTCCAGGCTCAGCAATGTGTGCCTACACAGTGTGGGCAAGCTTCCATTAGCTCAATGACTTAGACAACACCGACGGGGTGGAGGAAGGTTGACACGCCCTAATTCATTCATGTACCACATATTGAGCTCAATTTTTGATGCGTTGATGTATTGGTGATAGCCGATGGTAACTTGTTGGGAGAAAAGAGCGTTATTTTCGCCTGGCCAATGGTGTCATTATTAAATTTGCTCCGTTCCGATTAAATGATTCGCTTGGATGGCAGAGATTGATGCTGACGCTTATTTGGTTTTCTTGACTTGCAATCTGTTCTGCCAGTGTTGATGATTTGGATGATGCTCGAGGAGGAGATCTAGTCGACCAAAAATACCCAGCCGGGTCTGGGAAAGCGTTTATGAGGTATTTTGTTGACATTTTAACTAAATTTAAGCCTACATGTTTTTATTGAGGAGTCTTCTAGGTGGTTTCCATAAAAAGTTGTCAAAGATTTTAACTTGTTGAAAATGCTATGTTACTTTGCTCCCAACCAATGCTAGTAGCATGTTGAATCCACGTTCACTGTAAGTAAACTGAATTTATGCTAATCATTTTCTGCATTCATGCTTGAAAAACAAACGACATTCCATTGTCAGTCACATGAATAAAAAACCTTAGTATCCGTTCAAAAAATCAAATCGCTTTCACGGTTGCAGGGCATGAACATTTATGAACAATCAACGCCATCTGTCTGACAAAGATAACTTTCCGACTGCAACGAAAAGAAACTAAAGCTGGTGGCAAGCAGTGCAAAGCAGTAAACTAGGCTGACGGGCACTCGAAGAGGCTCCACCTGAAGATCCCTTAGTCGCGCCAAAAAGCACTCACTCAACCTTCCACCCCTCCAACTCCTCCCCAACCGCATGCGCACAATCGCTCAGCACCCTTCCGAATGCAAGCAGGCTTGCCCCCAGTACGCAAGCTGTTGTTTGTCTAAGACGCCCCAGCTATGATACCTAGCCTCATTGGCATGCAGCAAGCACTGCCCATTCCTGCCCAGCCACCCAGCATGCCGGCCAAACGTAACTGACCTTTTTATTCATTTTCTTGACTCCTTTACTGGCCAGATTGGGATCTGAAGAGGGCGGGGAACCAGTCTCTGCATACGAGCTCATTTTATCCCCCCCCATTTACGTCCTCTACATATGCGCAAAGGAGTGCAGCGTACAACTGTGCAGTGCTGGTCGCTGGTATGGGAAACAAGGCGATTGGCCTTTCAGTGGATGACTCAAAGCTGTGAAGCATGCGGCCCCCTTTTGAGCATGTGCCGTTTTTCAGCTGGCAGGAAATAGACCTTTTGAAGGCTTCCCTATCGAAAATTAGTTTCAATGTTTATTCCCTTCTTTCAACGCCGTTCAAAGCGCCAGAGTACAAATGAAATAAAATTAATTTATAATTTGTATTAAAATGCCCACTTCTAGGACCCAGAGGCTCCTGCTGGAAATCGGTGGCCCAACAGGAGCAGGACATGGCCAATGAAGTGCTGCTGGCCTACAGGCGTCTCAGCAACGTCCACTGGTTTTTTCAATTATTTATTTTATTTTTGAAATAAATATTTGCTATAAAAAATAATAAACAAGGTATTCTCGGCGGTTGCCAAGATGCGCGGCCTTACCTCAAGACACCACCTAGATGAAAATGCATGCCAAAATTCAAAAGATTTCAGTGAAAAAAACATGAATTATACATGTTTCGATTTTTGAAACATCAAGATTTTGGCTTTTAACTATAAATCGAGAAATACTAATTATTTCAAAAATTCCTTTTGCCAGCTTTAAGATATTACTTCCACGGACGTAGATACCAAAAATCAGCTAATTTTATTGAAAAACCATGGACTTATGCTTGTTCAAATTTTTGAAACATCAAGATTTTGGGTTTTTGACTATAAATCAATAAATAATAAATATTTCAAAATTTCCTCTTGCCAGCTTCAAGATATTACTTTGACGGACGTATCTGCCAAAAATCAACAAAATTCATTGAAAAACCAGTGATTTACGATTTTTTGCATTTTGAAACATCAAAAAATTGAGTTTTGGGTGAAAATCGAAGAATTTTGCCAAGCCCTAATAATGGTGCCAAGGCATCACCAAGACGGACTTTCCTGCAAAATTTCAGCTAATTTCATGGAAAAACCAGTGATTTACGATTTTTAGTGTTTTGAAACATCAAAAAATTGAGTTTTGGGCGAAATTCAAAAAATTACGCCAAGCACCAAAAATGGTCCCGAGGCACCGCCTAGGTGGACCTTCATGCAAAAAATCAGCCAATTTCGTTGAAAAACCGCGGAGTACGGGCCTGGGACACACATACATATATATATATATATATATATATATATATATATGCGGACAGACGGACGCAAAAATGGGGTAACTGCTTAAGCTGGCCTTGGCCGCCCGCCGCTTCGGGCAGGGCGCCAGAGCTCCTCCGGCCTCCGGGCACGGGTGCTACGGCCCCTACGCTTCGCCTAGCATGCTTCGCATGCTAGGCTACGCTCCGGGGCCTCCGCACCCATGCCCTCCGGCCTACGGAGCTCTGACTGCCCTGCCCTCCGCGGCAGGCGGCCTTCGGCCGCGCAAAAACTATAAAAATCAATATCCATAATAAAAAACTGATAAAAAGTAATTATTTATTAAATTGAAAATAAGTTTTGCAACAAGGTATTCTCGGCTATTGCCAAGATGCGCGGCCTTTGCTCCAAGTAATAAGACGGATCACCTAGACGGATCTTCATAGCAAAATTCAGCTATTTTTATTATAAAACCATGGTTTTATGCTTCTTCGAATGCTTGAAACATTATGATTTGAAGTTTTTGGCCATAGAGTGATATTTAATAAATATTTTTCGAAAATTCTTTTAACAGCTTCAAGACACAGCCTCAACAAACATACATGCCAAAATTGAGCTCATTTTATTGATAAACCAGGGATTTATGGATGTTCAAATTTTTGAAACACCAATATTTTACGTTTTTGACTATAAATCAAGAAATAATTAATTTTTCACAAAGTTGTTTTCTCAACTTGAAGATATCCCCTTGACAGAGGTACATGCCAAAATTCAACAGATTTCATTGAAAAACCATCGATTTATGGATGTTCGAATTTTTGAAACATCATGATTTTAGGTTTTTTGCCATAAATCAAGAAGCAATGAATCTTTTGGAAATTCCTTTTGGCAGCTTCAAGATATTACCTCGATGGATGCATCTGCCAAAAATCAGCTTATTTCATTGAAAAACCATTGATTTATGATTTTTTGTACCTTGAAACATCAAAAAATTGAGTTTTGGGTGAAAATCAAAAAATTTCTCCAAGCCCTAATAATGGGGCCAAGGCATCACTTAGACGGACTTTCATGCAAAATTTCAGCTAATTTCATGGAAAAACCAGTGATTTACGATTTTTAGTGCTTTGAAACATCAAAAAATTGAGTTTTGGGCGAAATTCAAAAAATTACGCCAAGCGCCAAAAATGGCCTGGAGATACCACCCAGGCGGACCTTCATGCAAAAAATCAGCCAATTTCATTGAAAAACCGCGGAGTACGGGACTGGAACAGACAAATATATATATATGCGGACAGACGGACGCAAAAATGGGGTAACTGCTTAAGCTGGCCTTGGCCGCCAGCCGCTTCGGGCAGGGCGCCAGAGCTCCTCCGGCCTCCGGGCACGGGTGCTACGGCCCCTACGCTTCGCCTAGCATGCTTCGCATGCTAGGCTACGCTCCGGGGCCTCCGCACCCATGCCCTCCGGCCTCCGGAGCTCTGACTGCCCTGCCCTCCGCGGCAGGCGGCCTGCGGCCGCGCAATAAAATATCGCACGAGGCGGCGTAAATGCATACTGAAAATAAAAAAAAACTAATAAAAATTAATTATTTATTTGAAAATAAGTTTTGCAATAAATTTCGCCCGAAGCCGCGTAAATGCATAATCACAATAAAAATATAAATATTATATTCCTCCTCCTCATCTCTCTCAAAGCCTCCAATGCAGCTGTGTTGGCAGGTGTTCGCTGTTCTGCCTGGCTCTGGCCTTCCTGTCCTCGGCGTTGATGTCCCTCTGCCTCTCCCAGGTCAACTACTCCCATCGCCTCCTCGCCTGTGCCGTTAAAGCGGAGTGGAACCTGGACAGAGCCACGCTGAGTCGCATCCAGACCTTCTTCAATGACACTGGTGGCTCTTTCTTCAGTCTACTATTTGGGCCCACTTTTTTAGTGGCCACATTTGGCCGTTCGTTTTTTTCATAACCAACCTCTTTCAAATTATTTCAGCATCGAAACTTGAGTCAGCCCAAGTTTCAGTCGCTTATGCAAAGCTTCGAAAAAAGATATTCAATGTTCCTTCTCCTAGAGAGAGACCAGCACTCATTTAGCCAACCTCTTTCAGCCTCAGTCTGCCGAAGTTTCAGTGGCTGCTGCTGCAGTCTTCAACCAATGATTTCAAGTGGGCCACAAGAGAGCAAGTGCTGTTCTTGCAGGCAATGGGACTGAGCAGAAGGCAATGGACTCAGAGAAGGAGCACCTGTTTGTGCGGGAGCGCGTGGACTCAGCGCACTACGCCCACTGCTACCTGGTCCATTTCGGCTCTGCCAGCTCGGCTGTGCTGGCTTTCGGTCTGCTCTGGTTCCTCGTTCTTTTCCGCCCCACCCTGCTGCATATGAAGAAGCGGTGAGGTGCTTTTCCTGCTTGCTCAACTATGAATCCTCCTTGTCCTTCTTACCATCCTCGTGAGTCAATCATCAAAACTATTTTGGCATTTTAGTAACAGTGTCACTGCTTTTTGTTCCTGTAGGATAATTTATGGAATTGCTCATGGAAAAATTGCCTGCTAATCCAGACTTGCTTCTTTTTGTGTAAACTTTCACAGTTGCGGGCTCATAACCCCCGAATTAGCAAAGGCTAATAAAAACCTAGTGATTTTCAGAGCCTAAAAAAAGGATGTTGGACTTTCAGGATGGAGATGAGCGGAGCTCGTCTGATGGTGGTGGCGCTGGTGATTGGCTTTGCCAGTCTAGCCACTGCGATCGCTGCTGCCGTAGACCTCAGCAGAAGCTTTGCCCAATTCTGCCGCCATCTCCTCAGGCAGCCCTACATCAGCAGGTTCCGGCCTTTTGGCTTTTCCAACCCTCCTCCTATCACAAAAATGCCGCCAAAATTGTATGCCTTGCTCCTAAAAACTCAAAAATTTGGAAACAAAATTTTTTCCAGGTGCTCAGCGATCGACAGATTTTCCTTCTACTCAGAGCACAGTCTGAGCGCCACGCTGGGCGAACGGGACTTCTTCGCCCTCCTCATTGCTTCTCAGGTGGCATTTATTTCTGCTAAGGTCGAGAGAAAGCGAGGGTTTCTCCTCATTTGACTCAAGCTTGATTTATAATTTTGCTAGATTTTTAAAAATTTTATCTTCAGATTTCTTTATTTTCCATTATTTTTAAGATTTTTCTATTTTTATAATTTGAGGTATTTTCCTGGCTGGCAGTAGCTGGCTGGCTCCTGTTCTCCGGCCTGACGCTCTATCGGATCCTGAAACATCTGGACTGGCCTGACTACTATTTTCGCCCCGTGCCCGGCCTTGACAACCCCATGTCCGTAACCGGTTGGCACCAATCTCTTTTTTTGGGAATTTTCGAGATTTAAACATAGAAAATAATTTTAGCAACCTCATGGGTTTCCTCTGCGATCAGCGATGGCGAAGCAGAACGCAGTCATTCGCATGCCTGAAAGCTAAATATTGTGTTGTGCTATAGTTCGCTCAGATTGTTGGCTTTCTACCGATATTGCCTGAGATCTCCGACTGTATTTTTTTACGACTGAAAAATGCGGTTGGAAGACCCTCCTATAAAGTTCTCTGATCATTGTACGGCTACAAAACTCTCTAACCAAGCTCAAAAGAAGCGCATACAAATCTGCGCGCACGTCAAGCAAAACTGCGCATTTCTTTCCACTCAGCTTGCATCAGTGTCTGCCCCAAGCTCCCATCACTGGAGCCCCTTTTTCATGGCTCACCGTCGAACCGCCAGAATACTGGCCGATTTGCAGAATGCAATCCGTTCGAGGGCTGACAGGAATGGGGACCCGAGCAATCGCTGGGCGCGTGAGAGGCCTGGAATCTAGGAAGACGGATGTTGGCGACTCCGCTGCCAGCCATGGATCCCCTCAGGATGCTGGGCCCACCTCGCGACACACCAAGCTCTACATCGGCAACCTCAGCATACTCACTGGCAGCAGTTCCCTCTTTCTATTTCTTGCTTTCTTTATTTTCCTCTGCTCAGTGGGCAATTGCAAGGTTTCCGAAATATTCCTAAATTAATATTGGGGTCAGTTAAGTTCTCATAATCCCTTGACAAATTTTAGAAATATTTTTTTCGAGAGCAGATAATTTTACGATTCAGTAACTAGGGGTAATTGTGGGAAATGCTTGTTTTGTGTGAAAATTGTAAATTTTTTCCACCACTTTTTCAATAATTTTTCCGACTTGTAAAACAAGACACCAATATTCTGAAACTGAAATTCAGAAGAGCTGCGGGACTACTTCAGCCAGTTCGGTTCAATTCGCACGGCGCATGTGGTCTATGTTAGGCCTTCCTCTTGATCCCAAACCATGATCCCTGATGCTCAATGGATGCCTAGAATCGAGAGACGGGCGTATCGCGCCGATACGGCTTCCTCCACTACCGCAGGGCTGAGGGCGCCAACCACGCCAAAACGGCCGGACACTGGACACTGGACGGTCAAAAGGTTGGAGTTGGATGCTTTGGAAAGGAGGCTGGCTACGGCTTACTTTCTGGTGGCAGTCAATTCAATTGTCAATCCATAGTGTCCTTTGCAGCTGGAGGTTCGAGATCTGGAGCTGTCCACGCGTCGACGCGGCCTCAGCGGCTCTGCTCGCTTCACTCGTAGGGGGCCAGGCGATCCAGATCGACCCTCAGCCGCCTGATTCTTGTTCCCCGACTCGTTTTCTCTCCTCGCCCATATTCATTCTGCTTTCTTCTTGGCCAGATTTTGCTTCAGTTCTTCTCTCTCTCTCCTATCTTCTCTCCCAATGCAACAGTGGAAATACGACCAGCTCAAATGATGCTAGGCGCAGAAGACACCAAGCATCAGAGAAGACACCCCGCACCAGGCATTGCCTACCCAAGAAGCTTGGCAGTACTTGTGTAGGCTTACTTTGAAACTTTTGGAAACACCATGAAGGAACTCACCATGGCATCATGGCCACTGGAGCAGTGGTATTTGCCAGCCCTCTGATGGCATATCATGGCATATACAACAGACGTCAGAGCAGTGCGTAGGCAAACGGACAGAGCAGCTGTGAAAGCTGACAGCTGGTGGCCAAGTGGAGGGCGTTAAACTGTTGGGCATTTCAGTCAACTGGAGAAGATGCTGGGACTGGTGAGCTTTGCAGCTTCGCTTGCTTTGGCAGCAGCTTCGGGCTTTTCCTGGAGTGACTGCGGAAAGCCTGGTTATCATATGATATCATATGGCTAAGAGAATGAAAAATTGCTGCATACTCATATCACAGTTCTTGCCAAAAATGTTCTCCTCATTTTCATTTCCTCACTATTTTTCTGTCGCTTATTCCATATCAGTTTGCTTTATGCTGTTACAGCCTACGATGGGTCACAGCTTTCAGCTTTCACTGCCATCGTTCTTAGAACTGAAAAAAACTAGCAACCAAGTTTCATTATGATAATCAGCCAAAACATAACCTCATTTCCTTCCCCCAAATTACCGCAGACCATGTCCTACTTCATCAGCAATGCCAAAGGGGCTGTTTCAGATGCAGCGCTGCGCATCATTTCCTGGAAGATGCCGGCCCTGATAGTGAACGGGGACCGCTACGAGTTCTCCGCGGTGCTCAACGTCTCCCGCCCCGTCAGCCCCGGCGCCAACGTCACCTTCACGGCGGAGCGACAGGCTCCCGGCGGCTCCTTTGCGCCCTTCAAGAAATGCTTCACTGACATGGGCTCCTGGTTGGTGTTCGCGTGGAAAAGTCGAAGATTGAAATAGTGATTCCATGATTAAAAAAATTAAAAAAATCTGACTAAAAAATTATTTGGGAGTGTATGATAATGCTGTTGAATGTTTTGGCTTAGCGGCATATGCAGAAAAATATAGGTTTTTCTGCTTTTAATGAGTCCTCATTTCTGATGCTAACATGCCCGATCATTGTGCGAAAATGGTCAAAAATTAGCAAATAATATACCCAAAAATCCTTGCTCTATTTTTCAGCAAATTTTTTTGCTTCGGTTCTGCAAATATTGATAATAGAGTTTTTTCTATTTGCAGCTCCGTACCCCTGTGCGCTCGACCCGGTCTGCCGACCTTCAATCCCTTCTGGCACGCCTGCACTGGTTTTCTGCACCTCTCGGCTATGTCTGACTGGACATGGAAAAAACTTTTCTTTAGCCTTCCTTGAAAAAATTTAATTAAAATTGATCTGCTCAACAAATGGATTCCAGCCTCTAAAACATATTTTTTTTGCATTTTCAGCGATCGCCATTTTTTGCTCAGGATTAGCTGGATATAAAGATCAGCTGCTGGTGTTTAGGCGCCGGTGCTTCGGCCAAGCTCCCACCCTCCGTTTACACCATCAACACGACCACCTTCTACCCAGGCCTTTCTGGCATGGAGATGCGCGGCGTCCGGGTTAAGCTATCCCATTTCTTTCGAAATTATTATCGCAAGAGATTTGCCTCCATCCAGGGCGACTACAAAGGCCAGGTGGTGATCATGGATCCATCCGGACAGGAGCTGGGCTGCTACAACCTCGCCTACAGCTTCAACTCTGCCCCCTCCAAGTGCTGATCTATAGGCACCCAACCTGTTGCTTGCCTGCCCCTGACTGCAATTGAATGAATAAAACGGTGGATAATTGACAGCATTTGAAAGAAAATTCGAAAAAAGGGATAAAAATGGCATTAACTACAGTTGAAAAAGAATTCAGAAAAGGGGAGTAAAGACAGCATTGACTGCAGTTGAAAGAGAATTCAAAAAAGGGGCAAAAGAAGACGGGGTCTGGCTGTATAGTTCAAATGCGCGCACTAGACGAAGGCTCCCTAAGCGACAGAGTTCAAGCAAGAATGGCCGGCACTGCATTATCATCCCCAGACATCCCCTCCGCATAGTCACTCTCAATTTTTGTTCACCTGTCCTCCTATCTATTTTTCTCTCTTTCCAGCATCATCAAGCGAGACCTTTTGCCTATCCCTTGGCAGCAATGTTCTACCCTAAACCGCATCTCTTAGTTTCTTCCCAAATCGCCAGCCATCATAGCAGAGCTTTTCAGAAGTATGTTTCCCTTCCCAGAAACGTTGCTCAAGGCCATAGAACCTTCGTGGCTTTCAAAACTTCTCACAGAAACTATACCTGCCCGTTTGCAGCTAAGAAAGTTTGCGGCCAGCAGGAGCTGAGGAGAATGGGCCAGAACCAGAGTGGCTCCGGGCGCGGGGAAGGGGAGGGGCGGGAGGAGAAGAAGCGGAAGTACGAGGCGCCCATTCCAACCACCATCGGCAAGCGCAAGCGCCGCGCCAAGGGACCTGACGCAGCCGTCAAACTGCCACTGGTTCAGATTTGAAGCTTTTATTGGACTTTTATGAGCAGCGCCTAAGTAGCCGAGTGGTTAGGAGCCTGCAGCTGAAGATGATGTTCAATGCGTGTATTATCGGAGATGTCGTCAGTGAAGACACAGTAAATCCTCTAAGAAGTGCTGATTCAGTTGCAAACCTTTTGGCGCATGGTAGTAAACGGAGCATCCAACTATTCATAGCCTCTCCCTGCCAATCGTTCAAAAATCTTTTAGAATCATTCTTTTTGAGAGGATTAGTTGATGACCAAGATGACCCTTGACTTTATTTTTATCCTTCTTGCTTATCATGCATCTACGCTGCCTTTTGCGGCATTTCATCGAAAAACTTATTTTAAAAGATTTTTAAAAATTAAAAAAATATTTAAAATAAAAATAACTTTTTTAGGTCACGCCGCACACGAAGTGCCGCCTTCGGCTGGTGAAGCAGGAGCGGATCAAGGACTTCCTGCTGATGGAGGAGGAGTTCATCCGGAACCAGGAGCGCCTCAAGCCCCAGGAGGAGCGCCACGAGGAGGAGCGGGGGCGGGTGGAGGAGCTGCGGGGGACGCCCATGGCCGTCGGCACCCTCGAGGAGGTCATCGACGACACCCACGCCATCGTCTCCACCAGCGTCGGCGCCGAGCACTACGTCACCATGCTCAGCTTCGTGGACAAGGATGCTCTGGAGCCTGGTTAGTAGTCTATTTCTACGCCTCCTCCTCTCTTCATCCGGCAACTGTAGGATACAGGCTAGGTTTTTGTTCTCACTCTCTCAACTCTCCCTATTTCCTCACCTACACTTCCATTCCAACCAACTCCCCAACTCCGGCCCCGCATAAGTCGTCTCCTCCTCACCCAGCCACTGTGTGCAGGCTGCTCCGTGCTGTTGAACCACAAGTCGCACAGCGTTATTGGGGTCCTGTCCGAGGACACTGACCCCATGGTCTCCGTCATGAAGCTGGAGAAGGTACGGCTGGGGGGACATGGGGAGGAGCTATAGAGGGACTGGAAGAAGGGCTGTGATTGGCCAGGCCCCTTCGGAGACCTACGCGGACATCGGCGGGCTGGACACGCAGATCCAGGAGATCAAGGAGAGCGTGGAGCTCCCGCTGACCCATCCAGAGTACTACGAGGAGATGGGCATCAAGCCCCCCAAGGGCGTCATCCTCTATGGGGAGCCTGGCACCGGGAAAACGCTTCTCGCCAAGGTCACCTCGAATCTCTGAACCTCATTCAGTGGGTCAATGAATAGTACCTAAAGTCGTTCACTCCAAAGATAGGAACCAATTTAGCATCAAGCCCTGTATATCTTTGTAAGAAGTAGTTAAGAAGTAGTTAGTTGGTAAATCTAGACATTAGTAGACTCGTGCTCATGTCATACAGGTTCTGGACCTGAGTACAGCTTGGGAAAACACAGGCAGGCTTTCCTTAGACAGGCCTGACTATCTATGAACGTCTAAAGAGACCTGAGAACGGGTGTTCCAGGCAGTGGCCAATCAGACTTCGGCCACCTTCCTCCGCGTGGTCGGCTCCGAGCTGATCCAGAAGTACCTCGGGGATGGGCCCAAGATGGTTGGCCACCTCCTAGGGCTTTCCAAATCCCCCCCTAACGGATGGCCGCGCAGGTTCGAGAGCTCTTCCGGGTGGCCGAGGACCACGCCCCCTCCATCGTATTCATCGATGAGATTGATGCCATCGGCACCAAGCGGTTGCTTCTAATCAGACTTTCCAGGCTCTCCAAATGGGGGGGGGGGGCTTTTCCAGCTACGACAGCAACAGCGGCGGGGAGCGTGAGATTCAGCGCACTATGCTGGAGCTTCTGAATCAGCTCGACGGCTTTGACTCTCGTGGGGATGTCAAGGTTTCAGCCTCACTCTTATGGGGAAGTTTAACAGCCCTCGAAGGGATTTGGAATTTTGGAACTGAAAATTCAGTATTTTTATTGACATTTAGTTTAAAATTTAATTTTATATCCAAGAATTTCGGCGATAAAACTTACATTTGCAATATTTTTTCTTGACCTCCTCGAATGAAAACCCTATATTCGCCCTTAATGATTCAACCTAACGACGACTACCAACAGAAAATTTGCTAGCTTTAATTCGATTAACTTATACTTTTCCAAAAATTGATTAAAACCTCATAGTTTCACTTTTGCTAATTGGCAAATAGCACTACCTTCAAATACTGACTCAGGCTAACTTCTAAAGAGTGGGCTGATGATGGGCCCCGAATTGACAGGTGATCATGGTTTATTAAAATATATTTTTTTATATTTTAATTTAGGTTCTAGAGTTCAGTAATTTCGCCGAGATGTCCTATTTTCAGCAACACATAGCCCCTGAATAGGAACCTCGAACCAAAATCCTATATCCGCCTTTGCTGACTCAGCTTAGGCTTCATTCAAAAGAGTGAGCTGATGATGCGACTGGCAGGTGATCATGGCCACCAACCGCATCGAGACGTTGGACCCGGCGCTGATCCGCCCAGGGCGCATCGATCGCAAGATTGAGTTCCCGCTGCCGGACGAGAAGACGAAACGGCGCATCTTCCAGGTCTAGACTGGCCTAGTCTCCATTGGATCACTATTTATTGGCCCCTTTCGTAGATCCACACCAGCCGCATGACTCTCTCCGAGGATTCTGACCTGGAGGAATTCATCAACGGCAAGGACGAGCTTTCCGGCGCTGACATCAAGGTCCTGCTTTTTTCACGTCTGTCAAATGTGAGGTTACCAGCCTGTGCAGCTGGGTAGGGGAGGAAAACAGCACATGGACTAGTAGAGTACTTTTGCTTTAGGAAAAACTTGACAACAAAAACCACTAAAAACACATAGTAGCATAGTTTCTGCAGTGGACAAAAATTTAGACTTCAGGAGCTAAAATGCGAAAATTTTTAGCGCAAGTTTCCTAACCGCAAAATCATCGTCAAAAAGGGTTGGCGAAGGCGAAATGGAAGCTTTGCAGGCCATCTGCACAGAGGCAGGGCTGCTGGCACTTCGGGAGCGTCGCATGCGCGTGACCATGGAGGACCTCAAGGTGCTTTTCCCTACAGGCATTCCCGGCCCTGCCTTCCACAAGTCTTCGCCAACTTTCAGAAAGCCCGCGAAAGCATCATGTACCGCAAGAAGGAAGGTGCCCCCGAAGGACTCTACCTATGATCCTCTTTCACTTGCCCAACCTTCTCTACCCCGTTTCCCATGCCTTGTGCAGCGATTGTCTCCCAGTTGTTCCAGCACCTGGTCGTTTCACCGACCTACTTTTAGGCATTTCTCCTGTCTCTGCCGTGTCCTTTAATGGGGGAACAAAGCGACCAGGAGGGATGAAATTGAATTTTAATCGCTCAAAAATGAATCGATTAAAAGCGCCTCTTACAAGAAAGAAGGGGCAATAATATCTTGGCGGACCTTTGAGTGACAGAGAGAGCGGGGGGGGCGGAGGGTGGTGGACAACCGGTAGTGGAAAGGAAGGGCAGGGCAACGAGGCAAGGGGTGAGGCAGCGGAAGAAGGCAGGCCACAAAGCAGCAGGACTCAGGCCACCTTCGGAAACAATGCAGCCGATGCTACTCCTCCTCCTGCTTCCCTGCGCCGCAGCTCAGGCACATTTTTCTTTTCCAACTTTTCTAGTTTGCAATTGAATGGCAATGATTCGGTTTCTGGATGGTAGGCGGAATATTTCTTTGGTAGAAAATTTAAAAAAAACCCAAAATGTGACAAAGTATGTTTATTTTTTTGCGCGGCCTAAGTACCACCGAGGTTTTAGGATATTCATTGTTTTGGAGAAGCTCTGACGCCCTGCGCAGAGCGGCGGGCAGCCAAGGCCTCCTCAATGAGTTGCTCTGTTATTGTATTTTTCTACACTTTTTTCTGGTGGCAAAAGAAAATTGAAGTTTCAAGCAGAGATTTCCTGGCGATTTGAAGAAGTGTCAAGATTAAAGTTTAATCATTAAACCTTACCTTGTGCACACAATGAACATGCCAAAGATCACCTGCTGAGATGTGCGCGATTCAGGATTAAACTTTATCTTGCGCACACAATCAGTAGGACTGCCTATAAAAGGCGATTGAACCAAGGCATTTTTCAGTCCCCAAATCCCTTCTTTTCTAAGCCCAACCCCAGGCCATTCGGACGCAATATGTCTGGCTACCCTTCGACGTAAGCCACCTCCTTCCCTCTCCAGGTTTCCTCGTCATCTTGCTCTAAGTGCTTAGACATGAGCGTTTGATGAGAAGTTTGGAGAGTGGAGATTGGCGCAGCCTCATCGACCCCATCCCACAGTGACTTTAGCCTTCGGGCAAAGCCTCTGGTGTGAACGAGGCCTCTGGCCTGGCGCGACCAGACACTGTCCTCTCAATCCATTGTTCACAGCTCAGCTTGCAACTGGCTGTTTCCCACCTTCCTATCCACAACCCCTGACCCACCCTCTGTGTCATTCTGAATCCCCGTCGATGGTCAAGAACTTCAAATGTGCTTCCACAAGCTCCAGCCTCGATTCCAGTTCCTCCACCATCGCCTTGCATCCTTCGCCAAAAGCTCCAGCTTCACTTCCGTCCCTTCTTTCCCTCCCATTCTTCCATTCCCTTCCATTCCCTTTCCTCCCGTCCTTCCTTCCTGTCCTTCCCTCCCGTCCTTCCCCCCGTCCTTCTCTCCCGTCCTTCCCTCCAACCTTGTTTGAGGCAACATTTTGAGGGCCTCAAACGTTGCTGTGTCTCAAAACTTGGTGCCTCTGAGAATTGTCATAAAACTCGGTTTGTCTCAAATTTGGTGTGTCCCAAAATTTGGTGTTTCAAAACTTGGTGCCTTTCAAAATTGTCTTAAAACGTGACGTGCCTCAAAACTCGGTGTGTCTCGATCTCGAATTACAATGCGTTTCTAAACTGATAGGTTCAGGATCACAGCTCATAAATCCAAATCAAACATTTAAAATGAAAATTCAAAATTTAGTTTTTTTTAACCAACTATCATTAACCTAAATCTGGCAGCGCAACTATTGGCGATAGCCCTATCACCCATTTCTTACATTCATCGAATTATTTCTAGGCACCAAATAAACAAGGCAAAGCGAAGAAACCGCATTTTTTATATTCAAAACACAATTTTTTCTGCAGCTCGGCACATCTTCGCTGTGGTCCGGGCGCAACAGGCTGGGCAGCGGGCGGCGGCACCAACAGAGCAACAATGCCCTCCAAAGCGGCTCCTTCCCCAACTTCTCTTCCTTCCCCTCCTTCAGCGCCAACCTTCGCCCTCCCGCCAGCTCCAGCCTGCGTGCCCGGAGCCCTGCCCGCCCCCTGGCCCAGCCTAGTCGGGCACAGGAGCGCTACGGGCCTTCCATTGTCTGGCCGTTTTCTCATCCCCTCCTTACTGCCGCCTCAGAGCCTTTACTTGACCATTGATGAAAATTAAAAAATTAAAATTAAAAACTTAAATTTAAAATTTAAATGTAAACTTGAAATTAAAAATTAAAATTTTAAAAATTTAAAAATTAAGAATTAAAAATTTAAAAATTTAAAAAATTTAAAAAATTTTAAAAAATTTAAAAAATTTAAAAAATTTAAAAAATTTAAAAATTAAAAATAAAATATAAATTTTAGGCCAGTGCAGTGGGCCAGATTCGTCCGGCCGTTCAGCGACGCGGCTTTGAGATGGACCCCGTTCGAGCAGGTGCGCCCCAATTCTGCTTCTTTCATTTGTTTTTCTTTGCGCCGTTTGTCGTTTTCCTTTGCAGCATCCAGTAGGAAAATATGCATCACTCGATCAGCAATCAATTTTATCATCTAAAATCAATTCAAGCATCTAGATAGCTAGTCTTCTTCAAAGGACGCACTGCAGGCCCCAGAGCGGAGGACAAGTGGCTGAAGAGCCAGCTGGACCTGGCGCTGATCGCCACCTATCCCAGCGGCTGCGGCCCAAAGGCCTCCGTCAAGGCCTCTGCGGACACCAAGACCCAGTTTGAGGACACCCCGCTTTTAGTGGAAAGAGACAGAGGCTTTTGTGATTGAGACGCGACAGTTCACTGGGCGAGGGCCTGACAGGAGCAGAGGAGCTGGCGACATCGCCTCTTCCAGTCACCGGCAACAACCAGGCCTGTCCTGCTGGCTATGTGAGTGCTTTGCAGTTCCAAAGAAGAGCATGCGTCACATTTGGGTTCGAAAAATAAAACTAGTGTCTGCATTTAGTTTTTTACACCATCATCATTTATTTAATTATTATTTAACTCTCATCGTTTATTTTGAACAAACTAAATATACTGTGCCTTAAAAGCGGCAATAAAATTACTCCCAAAACAAACGCAATATTGCGTTCAAAATGTTTACTTCGATACATGCAGTCCAAACAATTATAACTTTCATTAGCGCCACATCTTTGGGTTTTTCTGCATCCAACAACCAGTAAAACTGGGCTGGACTTGGCCAAAACTCTTCAGATGCACCTCCTTCTTGTATTTTGATCCAGAGAGGGTTCAGGTGCGAGTTCGGGTGGAGGAGATGTCGATGGGTCGGCTGTTCGGCTGTGGCCAACTGGAAGAGGAGCTGCTGGACACAGCCGCCAGCCCAGCCAAGCGCTCCCAGTCCCGCTTCCTCTTCAACAAGTTCTGCTGCGTTAGCCATCCTTTCTCTCCACTCCTGCTCACCCATATGATGCCCCTTCTTTCCAGACCAGCTTCGTCTAAGGTAGCCTTTTCTATGCGCCTGCATGCCAAAGATATGCCCCAGCCTTATAGCTTGCATGCGGCAGTTTTAAAAAGCGCTTCCAATTACACCCGGTTGGCTAGGCCAGTAGCAGAGTTGAAATGGGGTTGCTGCAAAAAATCATTTGGTCACCCTGAACCAAAATACCCTCTGTTCGCCCATGGGCTGTGGAACTGAGTGGAGGTAGCCAACTTGCAGGAGTCAGAGGTGCACGTCCTGCTTCGCCATCTTGGCTTCAATCGATTGTGATTGGCGAAATTCTATCAGAATTGATCAGTTGTTTCGCAAGAGTGTATTCTATCAAATAAGGAGCATAATTTGTGGTTTGAAAGCCGGAGATGCAAAGGAGGTAGGGTACATACGCGCAAAACGTGCATCCTCCAACACAGCGCCAGTTTCTCTAGCATGCTAGGCAGCCGGTAGCACGTGTTTGTTTTTCTGCCGCTTATTGAGGAGTGTAGGTTTTGGTCAATTTAACTTTTCTTATTTGAAGTGAATCTGCAAAGATCATTTTAGCAACTTAGAACTAGCGATGGTTCTTCGTGTCTACCTGGATATGATGTCGCAGCCTTGTCGAGCTCTCTACATGTTCCTGGTGGCCAACAAAATACCATATCTGGTACCATCGCAAGGCCAATGGTTCTTTTTCTCCAAAAATTGCGATTGCCTTGAGTAAAAAGTCAGGGAATAAATTTCTACTAGTGGAATCTGCTGCGTCATCTGCATTTTGTTTTTTGCGCGCAATTCAAGTGTCTCTTTCCATGCGCGCCAAAAAACAAAATGCAGATGACGCAGCAGATTCCACTAGTAGAAGATTGTATCTCCCAACTTTTTCCTCAAGGCAATTGGCAAATTTTGGAGAAAAGAGACCCACATTTGGCCTGCCAATGGTACCAGATATTTCTTCCACTTTTATAATAAATAAAAATGTATGAAATACAAATTTTATATTGTTGGTTATATATTTAGTAAGAATTTTCTCAACAAATAAATTAATGATAAATAAACTTATTTAAAAAATAAACCAAAAAAGAAAAGTTTCGAAAATGAAAAATAGCATGCAAATTTATTGGCAAACATACAAATTTTTGAGAAATCTTCATTGCTCATACTCAGGCCAATCGATTTTTGGGGAGAGAATTATCCTGCCGATGGTACCAGTTACTTTTCTCAACTTTAAAAACACAAAAAGTAAAATTTTAAAAAACATATACAGAGGCGAAAAAATATAGAAAGGCCAAAAACTTTGCACTGGTGAGGATTCGAACCAAGCCACTAGGATAGGGGCAATCGACCAAACCACTCGACCACTGAGCCTCTGAATCAACTGCTCTAATCAAGTCTTAATTAATTGGACATCTAAACCCTTCGCATGCCCAAGTCTACCCTTTACCGTTGACCATTGAATACCTACTATGGTCCATTGAGCAGATGCGGAGGAGTAGTAGGAGGAGGAGGAGGAGGAGTTCGGACAAATGGTTTTGAGTGATTTTCTCTTGTGTTCTGCCTTTTTTAGCCGATTTCTCGCGAGTTTTGGTCAATTCGATGGTGCCCTTTCCAATGCAAAAAGAATTAGAACGATTGGACCTTTCAATGAAGCACAAAATCCTTATCAATTTTAAGATCTAGCAATAACCCTCAAAACATACACCTGGGTCGAAAAGAGGGGCTGGGCGCTGACACTTCGCTAAAGCTCCGTTCGCGCCAGCCCAATTTGAGCAGCACCTGGTTCACCTCAGGAAAGGCTAGGCACTGAGTTTTAAAGCGACAGCTCATAAATTCGAAATTGATCAATCAGGAGAGCATTTGACGGAGTCATTCAGGAAAGTTAACCGATTCCAGCGAGTCCCAGCCATCGACTGTGGTGGATTCAAGCTTTCTGAAAGGTTTGTGCAAAATAAAGATCCAAAATGGAGTATTGCCCCAGTCACTATACTAATTCTATCTAAGCCTAAGATAGGGCCTAAGCCTGAGCCTAAGCCTGAACCTAAGCCCAAGCCTAAGCTTAAACTAAGCGCAAGCCTTTTGGAAAAGAAGGTACTTTTTGAAAGTGAGCGGCAAAAATCTGAGCCCAATTGCGTTCAAAGGGAAGTGAAAGAGCTGTGTATGAAAGACGGCAGTGTTGCAGCATAGCCATCTATCGGTACCTGAACAATCTGCTGGGCGACGGGGTGGCGGATCACTGGTACCCTTCTGATACGCGCACCTGTGCCCGCGTGGACGAGTTCCTGGAGTGGCATCATCTCAGCCTCAGGGCACATGCAAGGAGCGTTTTTTGCGGAAGGGTTCGCTGTCAAAGACTCAAATATCCTTGTGAACTATCTCCTTTGCTAGTAGAGTATAGAACTTATGTTATCGTGATACAAAAATTGAAGCCGTTTTTGGCTTTTCCTTTCCCAAAGTCAGAACCTAGCGTCTAGTGATTGTCGACCTAGGTTACCAACATGTGTCAAAGTTTAGCTATTTTCCTCAAAAACCCAGATGAGCAGAGATTTCAGGTGATGCAAAAACTGGCCCTGGACAGCGCTGAGCTCAGTGGACCCATCAGGAGCCTTGAAAAAGCTCTGGTGGAGTTCAGGTCGCAGTTCTTAGCCCAGCCTGGCGGAAGATTTGTAAACGGACTGCCGAACATCTCCATCGCTGACCTGGTTGTAGCATCAGAGCTGGAGCAGCCTTTGGCGGCTGGGTAATCAGAAATTTTCACCTCCTCTTCACCTGACAGCCTTCTCCAACTGTCGCCCTATGCCACAGCATTTAGGAATGTTAAGAAAAAAATAAAAATAAATTTAGGGTTATTGAAATCTTCGTTTATGAAAGTTGGTGGCTGCAAGTATGCGGCTTGGCGTCTGATGAAAATCTTTCAAAAATATTATTTTACGATGCCCTTCTAAATCTTGCCAGGCACGACTTCCTCAGAACGCATCTAAGCATCGGGGAGTACCTGGCCAGTGTGCGGGAGGCCGTAGGCCCGGAGCTCTACGACGATGCCCATCGCATAGCCTATCTTCTTCGCCAGCGCCTTGCAGCCAATGAACTATAGTCGAAAGTTATGTTTTATGCCAGAGATTTGCCTTTTTGATGTCAGAATACATTTTACTTTGTCTTTTCTGATAAGGCTTACAAGCAATAAGTTTGTCTTAAATTTTCCTGAAAAAATTACAATACTTTTTTGTCGGGAATGCATTTTGTTTGTCAATATATTTTTTTGCTTCAATGGTTATTTCCTCATATTTCTGTCGAAAGCTCCCCTCGCTCGCTTGATGAAACTCCCAAGAAGCTGATGCAAGAGTGTTTATTGATTGTCTACGGTACAGATAAGTGATGCATAGGAGGGGATCAATCGCAATCCTCCTTATCCAGGGCGTAGAGGAGGGCGTCAATGAGGCCAGCGCAAGGACTGCCTCCACAGCCTCCGCCGCCACCGCCCGGCCTATAACCGCATTTCTGTCCAGCTAGCTCACATTTTTTGTGAAATTTTAAATTTGTTTTTTTAAAATTTCAAACTTTAGTTTTGGCTTGAGTAGTAGGAACTTTTGATTGTAATGATATGCTGGCAATATTAAATTTGCTTTTTAAGTGAGTTAAAAAAATAGGAAATCTTAATTGCAAATGAATCTGCAGCCAAACACAATTTACTCGATTCCATAGAAATTAATATTTTTATTTTTTTTACAGACTTGAGTCGTAAAATATTGTTATTTTCTTAAATAAAAAGTACGAAACGGTTTCCAATCTGAGGATAGCAGAACAAATTACATCATGACGGGCTGGACGATGGGCGGGCCCTGGACGGGGAAGAAGGGCGGGTAGCCAGGGAAGGGTGGAATGTTGTTGTAGCTGGGGAAGCCGCAGGGACTCTCTGAACATCCTTCTCCGCTTTTTTCCGGAGCCGACTTAGATGGAGCCTTTTCATCCGAATGCCCGGCACTGGAAGACTTTTGGGTGGAAGCTGTGGACTTTGACTTCTCCTCTGAGTCCTCACGAGGAAGCGAGTTTGACTTCTCAGCCGATTTGGAGTTTGACTGGACTGTAGAGTTTGAGTTTTCTTCTTCTCCCGACTTTTCAATGCTTACTGGGATTTCATTGGATTCCTCTGGGTCAGCCTGTGATTGCGATTTAGGCACGGAATTGAATGGAGGGGTTGTTGTCTTCTCAATTGATTCGGAATCATCTAAAACTACTGACTTTGAGCTTTCAGTTGTATCAGGGTCAATTTCATTCGATTCTTCAACACTGACTGGTGATTCATTGGATTCTTCTGGCTCAGGCTGTGATTGAGATTTAGGCAGTGAAATGAATGGTAGTGAGTTATTTTCTTCAATCGATTCGGAGTCATCGATTATGACAGACTTTGGACTTTCCGTTGTGGTGGGGCCACTATCGGGTGTTTCTTCGATGCTATCTGATATTTCGTTGGATTCTTCTGGGTCAGGCTGTGATTGAGATTTAGGCAGTGAAATGAATGGTAATGAGTTATTCTCTTCAATCGATTCGGAGTCATCGATTATGACAGACTTTGGACTTTCTGTTGTGGTGGGGCCACTATCGGGTGTTTCTTCGATGCTATCTGGTATTTCGTTTGATTCTTCTGGGTCAGGCTGTGATTGAGATTTAGGCAGTGAAATGAATGGTAGTGAGTTATTCTCTTCAATCGATTCGGAGTCATCGATTATGACAGACTTTGGACTTTCCGTTGTGGTGGGGCCACTATCGGGTGTTTCTTCGATGCTATCTGGTATTTCGTTTGATTCTTCTGGGTCAGGCTGTGATTGAGATTTAGGCAGTGAAATGAATGGTAGTGAGTTATTCTCTTCAATCGATTCGGAGTCATCGATTATGACAGACTTTGGACTTTCCGTTGTGGTGGGGCCACTATCGGGTGTTTCTTCGATGCTATCTGGTATTTCGTTTGATTCTTCTGGGTCAGGCTGTGACTGAGATTTAGGCAGTGAAATGAATGGTAGTGAGTTATTCTCTTCAATCGATTCGGAGTCATCGATTATGACAGACTTTGGACTTTCCGTTGTGGTGGGGCCACTATCGGGTGTTTCTTCGATGCTATCTGGTATTTCGTTTGATTCTTCTGGGTCAGGCTGTGATTGAGATTTTGGCTTTGAGTTTACTGGAAGCGGGGTTGTCTTCTCAATCGATTCGGGGTCATCTAAAATAATCGATTTATATTTTTCTGTTGTGACGGTTTCTTCAGATTCTTCAGATTCTTCAACACTGATTGGCGATTCATTGGATTCTTCTGTACTGGGCAAAGATTTAGGAGTAGAGCCGGTTTTTGATTTAGATTTTTTGGATTTTGAGTACTTGACCGATTTAGATTTCTTGGATTTGGATTTGCGTGATTTTGATTTCTTTATGGACTTAGATTTTTTGGATTTCGACTTCTTTATGGACTTAGATTTCTTGGATTTGGACTTCTTGACCGATTTAGATTTCTTGGATTTGGATTTGCGTGATTTTGATTTCTTTATGGACTTAGATTTCTTGGATTTGGACTTCTTGAGCGATTTAGATTTCTTGGATTTGGATTTGCGTGATTTTGATTTCTTTATGGACTTAGATTTCTTGGATTTGGACTTCTTGAGCGATTTAGATTTCTTGGATTTGGATTTGCGTGATTTTGATTTCTTTATGGACTTAGATTTCTTGGATTTGGACTTCTTGACCGATTTAGATTTCTTGGATTTGGATTTGCGTGATTTTGATTTCTTTATGGACTTAGATTTCTTGGATTTGGACTTCTTGACCGATTTAGATTTCTTAGATTTGGATTTGCGTGATTTTGATTTCTTTATAGACTTAGATTTTTTGGATTTCGACTTCTTTATGGACTTAGATTTCTTGGATTTGGATTTGCGTGATTTTGATTTCTTTATGGACTTAGATTTCTTGGATTTGGACTTCTTGACCGATTTAGATTTCTTGGATTTGGATTTGCGTGATTTTGATTTCTTTATGGACTTAGATTTCTTGGATTTGGACTTCTTGAGCGATTTAGATTTCTTGGATTTGGATTTGCGTGATTTTGATTTCTTTATGGACTTAGATTTCTTGGATTTGGACTTCTTGACCGATTTAGATTTCTTGGATTTGGATTTGCGTGATTTTGATTTCTTTATGGACTTAGATTTCTTGGATTTGGACTTCTTGACCGATTTAGATTTCTTGGATTTGGATTTGCGTGATTTTGATTTTTTTATGGACTTAGATTTCTTGGATTTGGACTTCTTGAGCGATTTAGATTTCTTGGACTTGGATTTGCGTGATTTTGATTTCTTTATGGACTTAGATTTCTTGGATTTGGACTTCTTGACCGATTTAGATTTCTTGGATTTGGATTTGCGTGATTTTGATTTCTTTATGGACTTAGATTTCTTGGATTTGGACTTCTTGAGCGATTTAGATTTCTTGGATTTGGATTTTCGTGATTTTGATTTTTTATGGACTTAGATTTCTTGGATTTGGACTTCTTGACGATTAGATTTCTTGGACTTCTTGAGTGATTTAGATTTCTTGGATTTGGATTTGCGTGATTTTGACTTCTTTATGGACTTAGATTTCTTGGATTTGGACTTCTTGACCGATTTAGATTTCTTCGATTTGGATTTGCGTGATTTTGATTTCTTTATGGACTTAGATTTCTTGGATTTTTACTTCTTGATATATTTAGATTTATTGGATTTGATTTCTTTTTTTTTTTCTTTTTTTTTTGGATTTTTCTTGCCGTTTTTTTTGCTTGGATTTGCGTGATTTTGATTTCTTTATGGACTTAGATTTCTTGGATTTGGACTTCTTGACCGATTTAGATTTCTTGGATTTGGATTTGCGTGATTTTGATTTCTTTATGGACTTAGATTTCTTGGATTTGGACTTCTTGAGCGATTTAGATTTCTTGGACTTGGATTTGCGTGATTTTGATTTCTTTATGGACTTAGATTTCTTGGATTTGGACTTCTTGACCGATTTAGATTTCTTGGATTTGGATTTGCGTGATTTTGATTTCTTTATGGACTTAGATTTCTTGGATTTGGACTTCTTGACCGATTTAGATTTCTTGGATTTGGATTTGCGTGATTTTGATTTCTTTATGGACTTAGATTTCTTGGATTTGGACTTCTTGAGCGATTTAGATTTCTTGGATTTGGATTTGTGTGATTTTGATTTCTTTATGGACTTAGATTTCTTGGATTTGGACTTCTTGAGCGATTTAGATTTCTTGGATTTGGATTTGCGTGATTTTGATTTCTTTATGGACTTAGATTTCTTGGATTTGGACTTCTTGACCGATTTGGATTTCTTGGATTTGGATTTGAGCGATTTTGATTTTTTTATGGATTTCAATTTTCTTGGATTTGGACTTCTTGACCGATTTAGATTTCTTCGATTTGGATTTGCGTGATTTCGATTTCTTTATGGACTTTGATTTTGTGTTGGATTTATCCTTCTTAATTGATTTAGATTTCTTTGATTTCAACTTGCTAGATTTAGATTTCTTGATGGATTTGGATTTCTTGTTTGATTTGTTTTTCTTGACTGATTTGGATTTTTTTGATTTCGACTTGCTCGATTTTGCTTTTTTACCGCATTTCTTCTTTTTAACAGATTTAGATTTCTTCGATTTTGATTTGCTTGATTTAGCCTTTTTCACTGACTTCTTGCTTGATTTGTCTTTCTTGATAGATTTAGATTTTTTCGACTTTGACTTGCCTGATTTAGGCTTCTTCAAAGACTTTGATTTCTTGTGCGACACAGACTTCGGCTTATATATCTTAATGGATTTCTGCTTTTTGACTGATTTTGCTTTCGTAACCGATTTGACCTTTATAGCCGGCTTTGGTTTCGGGGCAGGCGGCCGTGGTTTCGGGGCAGACTTTGATTTCTTAGCCTTCTTTACCGATTTTGACTTCTTCGATTTGCTCTTCTTCCCGGACTTTTTCGATTTCTTTCGTCGGAATCTCGCGTGCGCAATCTCTCCCGCCTCTGCAGCTGGCGGTAGCTTGAGCTGCTGAACTTCATCTTCCTTTCCCTCTGCAGGATCACTGGCGGCTGCCACATCCGCTGGCGCCTGTTGCTGCCCAGACACTGCCTGGCTCACCATACTCGGCCAGCTCCATCCCTGGAGTGGCAATTATCAGTCTCCTGCTGAGTATATTTCCAATTGCCTCAGTGTAACATCAAAGAACCGAACATTACTGAAATTGTGAATCTCCGCTTCAATGTTTTTTCTTTCTTAGCTGGTCTCTTAAAAATAGCTTGGGCATAAAGGTGATGAAATTTATTTGATTCATCTTATCATGAAACTAGCTTGGGCCATAAGGTGATGAAATTAAATCTGACACTCTTATCATGAAAATATGCTTACTTAATTTAGTTATTTACTAAAGACCTAAGAGAGCCCAGAAAATTTTGGCCTCCCTAGGATTATTCTTTGGGTAGAGCTATAAATAAAACTGAACATGAGTTAACATTTAGCAAAAAAAATGCATTATAATGAAAAAATATCATTTTGAATAATTTATTAATATTTTCCCAGTTTTTCATTTTTGCTTCCAACATTAATATCATATGATGGAAATTTTAACGCAAAGGTTTTGTGCAAATCAATTAAAATATTTCTGATTTACTCTAACCTGTCATACATTAAAAAAACATTGGTGAAAATTTTTTGGGCTCTCTTAGCTCTTTAGTAAAGTTCTAAATAAGTAAGCATATTTTCATGATAAGAGTGTCAGATTTAATTTCATCACCTTATGGCCCAAGCTAGTTTCATGATAAGATGAATCAAATAAATTTCATCACCTTTATGCCCAAGCTATTTTTAAGAGACCAGCTAAGAAAGAAAAAACATTGAAGCGGAGATTCACAATTTCAGTAATTTCATCCACTTTGAACAGCCAAAGGCCAAAAATCCACCAGAAGCCCAATATGTACAATGCTTTAAGACGAAGTTTATGATGAGCTGCTTGCTGACCACGGCCTGGTAGAAGCCCATGAAGACAATGTGTAAGCAAATGGACACAAGATTTGTAATCTACGCCCGAGTTAACCTGCATGATGTGGTTAATGAGGCCAAAAACCCTTTAAAATGCCCCAAGACGAAGTTGATGATGAGCTGCTTGTTCACCATGGCCTGGTGGAAGCCCATGAAGACAATGTGTAAGCAAATGGACACAGGATTTGTAATCTACGCCCCAATTTACCTATATGATGCAGTTATTGAGGCCAAAAACCCTTTAAAATGCCCCAAGACGAAGTTGATGATGAGCTGCTTGTTCACCATGGCCTGGTAGAAGCCCATGAAGACAATGTGTAAGCAAATGGACACAAGATTTGTAATATACGCCCCAATTTACCTATATGATGCAGTTATTGAGGCCAAAAACCCTTTAAAAAGCCCCAAGACGAAGTTGATGATGAGCTGCTTGTACACCACAGCCTGGTAGAAGCCCGTGAAAACCAGATTTGCACATATGGTTGTTTGGTATCCAATCGTATCTATTTTTTGAGCCTGTTCTATATCTAGGCTCTAAGTTAACTTAAAACATCGCCACTGGGCAGCATTACCTTTTTTAGGTTTCTTACAAAGCACCCTAGGGCTCAGAAATGGTCAAAATTTTTTTTTTGAAAATTCAATGTTTTTTGGTCTAGTTTGGTGTAGTTTTTGACGAGGTTTCTGAATCTGTCTTTATATTTGCCCAAAACAGCTTCAAAAAAATTTTATTCAAGTTTTTCGATTTTTTTTATAAGGGTCCCCCCTTACGTTCAATCAACTTTCCAACCTCAATTTCGGCATAAAGGAGGCCGAAAATCAAAATTCTGAGGGCCTAATGTCACCCTCCAGGGTCGATATACTATAGTGACGTTGAGACTGGAGCCCCAGATATTGCCAGTATGCCTCCCGAACAGAACGTACGGCGGACGGCGGACGGCGGACGGCGGATGGCGGACGGATAACGGACGGACACTTTTTAAAAAGTTATTTGGCCATAACTTGCCCAATTCTCAACCAAATTTGGCAAATTTTTTTTTTAATTAAAGCTCTGTGTCTGCTGCGTCCATTGAGCCTACTCATAGCTCTGTAACTTGCCCATAGAATATTTGGCAGCCAGTCATATTTTCAAAAGCCGTAATAGGGTTTGTCCTTGGCTAAGAGGGGACCGTGCTTCCGCTTCGCTCGCACGGCCCCAATAGGCTTAGATAGAGTTGGAATAAGCTTAGATGAGGCATTTTACAAATCGGTATTTTGCGGCAAATACCTGGAGGGATCTGTCCCACCAAGCTGAGCAGCGATGTATTCTCACGAGACTAGTAGCCAATAGCAGCTCACGAAATTCAGCCTTTTTTGATGGCTACGATTCTCGTGAGACTAAATCACTGCCCATCCCTCTAGGTGAGCTTTGGCAAGACTAGTTAAGCTGCTCACCCAGCCGAAAGCCGGTAGGGCAGCCCCGGCCAGCAGCAGCAGGAGCAGCAGTCGCATTCTCAACCCACCTTCCAGTACGAATGAGGCTGCAAAGCCAGCCTTAGCGCCCTGTGCCCAAGGTGGACAGCTGAATCGGCAGCTCTCTGTTGGCGCAGGCACCGGAAGCTACTGGGCTAGGGGCCTTAAGGGAGGCTTTGACAAGCTGGCCTTTGCACAAACAGAGAATTGCGCCAATTGCTGCTGAATCCAAGGGAGAAAGTAGGCAGAGAGCAGGGCAGTTGGAAACGGCTTCTAAAATGTGTTCGAACCTAAGCTCACTGTCCTCTGGAGCTCTGACTGCACTGCCTTCGGCCGCGCAAATAAAGTTTTGTTAAAATCAGATGAGGTGTATTTTTTTGGCTCTCTTAACCTCAAATTTTTTCATTTAACAACAACAATTCCATTAAAAGCTGTCCAAAGTCTTAAAATATCTGCAGTGTGCAGGTGTTTTTTGCAACAGGCATTGCTCAGTGATGGTTATAAAACTTCCAAGGGAGAGGATTGGGTGTACTTTAAGTTAAATATCCAGCAATGTTAATTGGAATGCGAAATCAGGCGACATCTTCTTGTTGACTAATGCTAGCCCATTTTTGACGAAAACCTCTTGTTATGTTGTTATTCCCAATGGGCATAGGTGACAAATTGCACAAGAATATGCATGTATCTCATTTGCGTCAACTGCTAATAAATGCATGGTCGAATAACGCAGGGGTTGATCAAATAGTGATTGCTGCTGAACATTGCCTATTATTTTGCCACAAAGTTGAGCTTTTCTTTGCTAGTCATTAATTGAACAAAAGAAGTCGGGATAGGCAGAGAGAGCTTCGAATTCTGTAGAATGCAGCATAGCATATGCTAGCTCTATCCAAGCAATGAACCTAATCATAACCCTAAGACCCAGCCTTAACCTAAAAACAAGCGTGACCATGTTTGGTGCTTCAACCTAAACATAAGCCTTTTGAAGAAGAAGGTGATTTGCGGCAAGTACATGGCACCGTTTAGCATGACCACCATGATGTTTGAAGCGGAAAGGGTGTAGTGATTGTGAAGACCAGTGAAGACCTTAAATTCCCTATATGACAGCTCTTCAAGCCCAAAAAGCAGTATGAACGGAACAAATGCCAGTGCACGAGTCATGGTGTCGCTGGAGCTTGCTCACGACGCCACACTGTTCCTCTTCAGCATTTTCGCAGTCTTGGGGTTGGGTGCCTCTCTAATCTTACCCCACCCAACTGAACCAAGTCCAACAAGTACAGCATCAGAAAATGCTCAGGCAATTCCTGCATCCTGTGGGTAGCATGGCGCTATCAAGAGATGCGGAAACAGGACGCCACCCTTGTCATCGCCTGCCTGGCTGTGGCCGATTTGAGCCTCGGTTTCCACTCATGAATTGCCATATAGACTAAGCCACTTGTGGAAATCCACAAAAACACTTCCAGGGGCCTCCTGCAGCCTGATGGTAGGCAAACGTCTGCTGGCATTGCTCACGGGCCCAGCCCAGAACTCTGTCGCCCTCTGTCTGGTCATCATAGAAGTTATAGTTTGCTCAAACATTCAAAACTCCGTTTTTAAGAAGCCTATATGTCTGCAGCCTTTCCTGGTGTCAACCTTCTGGACCCAGCTGTGCATGCTGGGCATAGCCGGGGACCGGCTCTGGGCCCTGGCAGCTCCCAGCCACTACCTCACCGCCAATCGTCGCCGCGTTACACTGCTTTTCTTTTCTTTCTTTTTCAACCGTGAAAACGGGAATTAACTGTAGCACAGACAAGGTGCACAGAATTGGAAAATGAGAAGAATGGGAAAATCAGTGGCCGAGATTGCTGGCTAGGTGGTGTTTCTTCGGTCGGCGTCCAGGATGGCCCTGATGGCACCCAGGAAGGCCCCTCGCCCACCCTTTGCTTCCGTGGCCGACAGGCCCCTCCACCATCCTGCCACCCTCCCCGGCCAGTGATCCCGCCCCGCCATCCTGCCTCCCACAACTGAGCAAAAGTGCTGGCTTCCTCGCAGGCCAGAGTGTATGAAAGGGAAGAAGATGGGAAGGCCATGCCAGGATTCTTGTTCTTTTGGGGAAGGGGCCTCATGAGGGTGCGAGTGGAGGACACAAGTTTTGAAACAGCTATGGATTAGTAGTAGGTCAGCTATGATGCGTCTCCTTTTTAGTGTCTCCAGGCCCAGTTCTCGCAGTCTCCCTGAGTAGCCGTCTGGTGGGAGAGGCCGCCGGCAGCGCCTAAAGGCATACCTGGTGAAACGTCTCTGCACACGTTCAATACGCTCTGAGTCAGAGACAGTGGCAGGGGACCAGACGGGGGATGCAAATTCTAGATGAGGATTAGATTCTAGATCTAGATTCGCCGCCGCCGCTGCCTTCATTAGCCTAATTGCGTAGTTCTCTCTCCTTCCAACTAGTGTGGCACAAAGTTTGCAACCAGCTGTTCAAAGCAGGCTGTTTCTCTAGACTGTCTAGATTTTTCTCTCAAGATTTTGTCATGCCGGGCTATTGTCTGGACTGCTCCTGTTCCATTTCTGGCCCTTTCCAGCATTTTGGGGGGCAAAAGTTGTGCAGAACAGGTCAGGTAACGCATTTTTGCGCGGCCGAAGGCCGCCTGCCGCGGAGGGCAGGGCAGTCAGAGCTCCGGAGGCTGGAGGGCATGGGTGCGGAGGCCCCGGAGCGTAGCCTAGCATACGAAGTATGCTAGGCGAAGCGTAGGGGCCGTAGCACCCGTGCCCGGAGGCCGGAGGAGCTCTGGCGCCCTGCCCGAAGCGGCGGGCGGCCAAGGCCAGCTTAACCAGTTACCCCATTTTTGCGTCCGTCTGTCCGCATATATATATATATATATATATGTCTGTCCAGGGCCGGGCCTCCGCGGTTTTTCAACGAAATTGGCTGATTTTTTGCATGAAAGTCCGCCTAGGTGGTATCTCCAGGCCATTTTTTGGGCTTGGCGTAATTTTTCGATTTTCGTCCAAAACTCAAGTTTTTGATGTTTCAAACTACTAAAATTCATAAATCACTGGTTTTTCGACGAAATTGGCTGAAATTTTGCATGAGAGTCCGCCTTGGTGATGCCTTGGCACCATTATTAGGGCTTTGCGAAATTTTTTGATTTTTACCCAAAACTCAATTTTTTGATGTTTCAAAATACGAAAAATCGTAAATCACTGGTTTTTCAATGAATTTTGTTGAATTTTGGCAGGTACGTCCGTCTAAGTAATATCTTGAAGCTGGCCAGACGAAATTTTGAAATATTTATTTTTTTATTGATTTATAGTCAAAAACCCAAAATCTTGATGTTTCAAAAATTTGAACATTCATAAGTCCATGGTTTTTCAATGAAATTAGCTGATTTTTGGTATGTACGTCCGTGAAAGTAATATCTTAAAGCTGGCAAAATGAATTTTTGAAATAATTAATATTTCTTGATTTAAGAAGAAGCCAAAATCTTGATGTTTCAAAAATCGAAACATGTATAATTCACTGAAATCTGTTGAATTTTGGCATGCATTTTCATCTAGGTGGTGTCTTGAGGTGAGGCCGCGCATCTTGGCAACCGCCAAGAATACCTTGTTTGCGAACCAGCTACCATGGTTCATAAAAAATCCACACTTCGCTAATAAATAAAAATTCTTAACCAAATTCTTAAATATATTAAATGGACTTAAAAATTCGCGTTCGCACATTTTGGACTGCTTCCTCACTGCTTCCAGTTGCTCAGGCCAGGCAGACAAATGCAGAGGCACGGCCTCCATGATCGGGGTGGATGTGCACCGGTTGACGGGGTCTCGCTGCATTGGGCCAGTGATGGGGCTGCTGCCGGCCTGGTTCCTCTTCTTCCACGTCAAGATGCTGGCCAACGGTGTGGGCCCTGACCTGACAGTCAGTGGTCCGCGAAAATCAACTATAGTCCAGGCACTCTGGTGATGGCCATTTATGCGGCCATGCTCGTGCTGCTCCACCGCGGCGGTTTCCACAGCCTCAACGCCGCTGCCAAGAAGCGAGCTGTTAGTCCGCCGGCAATTTACTTGTAACTAAGCCTTGTACATTTACTAAGCCTAAGACTAAGTCTAAGGCTAAGCATAAGCCTAAGCCTAAGACTAAGTCTAATGCTGAGCATAAAACTAAGCCGAAGTCTAATCCTAGTTGTTTCAATTACGCAGACTTGCCCCCCCCCCCGAGTAAATGTACCAATAGTAACAAATTTAATAATAATAAGCGCCATGTTTGTTGGCAGAGGAGAGTTTCAAGCAATTCCAGAAAAAGGTGACGGCTACGCTGCTGCCTGTTCTGGCTGGCTACGCCATCTTCTCCTTCCTTCCCAACCTAGTCTTCTCCATCACCATGAACACTGCGCCCAGACACATCGTCCAGCAGACGGGGCCAATCATACCGCTCGGCACCGGTGCCTCCGTCCTAACCCCCTCTTCATGAAGGCTGGAGATTGGGCTTTTTGAGTGGTGAACTCGTCCATCAACCTGTTCATCTACGTGGTCAAGAACGATGTTTTTCGACGCTGCTGTGGACAGATGGTGGGGCTGGGGAAGGGAGAGCCCAGCAACTACATCTCCACCCATGGCGCTCCAAGCCACCAGTCTCATGGCAATCGCATCAACACCATCAGTGTACAGCCACATCATTAGGGCTGTCCTCGTCTGTTCAAATATTCTTTTAGTAGATCTTATTTTTCCATATCAAACTTTTTTTGAGATTTAGAAACAAGTGTTTTTGGCCATGGTGATCAATTTTTGCACCATAACCTCTGACAAACTATATTAATCGATGGTAATTTGTGGTTAGTTGGCATTTCTGAATGTAAAATTGGTTTCAAAATCCAAACAAAACTTGTTTAAAAATTATTCGTTTGGTATTATTTGTTTATGGAAAACGGGTTTAGCCTTAAATATTTTCGTGAAAGTGCTTTGAACGTCATGAAAAATCTCCGAGCATTCCTTTGGCCCCCGGAGCTGTGACAGCGCTGATTTCCGCGGCAGGCGACTTCCTGCCGCGCAAAAACTTGTGATGAAAAGAGCCTCGTTTTCTACAGTTTGTTGAAAGATGGCCCGCACGTTTTCTCAGCCGTACTCCTACGATTCATTCATTTTATAAGCATGCATAAACCACAGCACACTCAGAGACCCGACTTCATGGTATTGTGGAAAAATACTCCAGATAGCAAAGCTGGAGTCAGCAAAGAGCAACTATACTGCCAGTTTTGCTGGTGTGCAAAGCTGCTGGCTGCTCCCAGACTTCCAACTGGGTAGCTTGTTGGAAAGCCCAGGCCACCAGAGGTCGCTTCAGGATGCCTGGCCAGAAGACAGTGGAAGAGGCCTGCCTGCCCAGCGCGTAGGCCTCTGTTTGTGTGCACAGGGAGGGACGGCGGACGGGTTTCGTTGCCTGGCTGATTGCGGTGGCCTTTCGCCCGCCCTTCTTCACTCCTCAACTCTTCTTCCCTGCTTACTTGTCCCCTCCAAGAAATAGCTGCTCCATTGGGCCAAGGAGTGGGTAGGATAGCCCTGCTGCTGCTCTGACTCAAAGTGGGATTCGTATGTCCTTTGGCTCTGGCTTCTGCGCGTTTGAAGGGCACGGGATAGACTCAGGCTGCTTCAGAAGATAAATCTTTTCCTTCCCAGAAAACAGCCCTCCCCAGCTGACCTAAGCGGTGCATGTGTGAGAGCTGATAAGTAAATCGTGCAGGGGGGGTTCTTTCACTGCAAGGGTGATATGGCGGGGGGGAAAGATGGGTGTTATGGTGAGACAGAGCGGCGGAGAGTAGCGGGGCTGGGGACCAGTGGAGTGGGGGAGGGGGAGCGACGGAGGAGACGGGAGGAGGGAAAAGGAGGCCAATTGATAATCCGGTCCTGTCGGTTGCCTCGGCCTCTATCACGACCAGCGCCGGCATGAGGGAGGCCTCATTCCAGTGGGGCCCCCCAGCCACCCCTATTCTACCACCAGACGAGGCACACACCTGAGCAGTGCAAGCTGCTTAGACAGATTCCCAGTCGATCCTTTTTTCGCCTCTTCTCCTCTTCCCAGCAGTTGCTCTCCCATTGGGCTCTTGTGAGGACGGGGAGGTGGTTTTTGCTGGGCCCCCCAAGCTCTCTGGAAGGCTTGTGACTTGGGGAGGGCTGGGGGTTGACTAGCTGGCGAGAACCAGTTGAGGCCTCCCCTCGTGTTCCTCTTCAGCGCATATGCCGGCGGGGACACAGAGGGAGGGAGCGGTGCTAGAGAGGGCTGAGAGAGCCTCTCCAGCCAACACCCACCCCTCAAGCCTTCCCCCTGCCCGTCCCTCTCTTGATGGATGACCAGGCAGGGCGCGAGTGGGGAGAGGGCGAGGGTGCTGCTAAACAGTTGTACTTTGCGCCCATTCCCCCTCCAACCACTAGCGCAACATCATTGACTAGTGTCCTGTAGGACTTTACTGCAACTTGAGCTGTATTTCGAGTTGCCTAATTTTGAGCGGACAAATAATCCTGCTGATTTTTAGTTGTGCAGAAATAGGCAGGAAATTTAGCTCTTGGCTTTTGTCTGGCTCAGCTAGAAAGAGGAATTGTGCAGGATACACGTTGCGTCAGTGTAGGGCGCTATCCGGTGCCTGAGATAGTGCGGGGAGATAGGAGGCCTAGGATGCCTGCCACTTCCTCCCCGTGAAGAGGCAATCTTGGCCTCGCTGAAAGACGGCCCCAGATCGAAGCTCCAGCCAGACTCATTCAACTGCCTCTATTAGCCACACATCACCCTCCTTTTAGCCAGCCCTTTTGCAAAGCAGTCCCTCCCAGATGCGTCATCAGAAGCTTATCGGGCAAGCAGCGGATGTGGTGCACTGGTGTGAGGGGCAGGTGTATGAAGTGCGGGAGTTGGGGCTGGATTGGCTGGGAGTGCGCTGGGCGAGTCTGAATGGGCAGGGGCAGGCAGAATTCGGCCTTGCCGCCCTGTACGTCCGTCGGCCTTGGACCCTAATCTACCCCTCCCCCCCTCCTACCCCCATTGCCCATCTTGCTCCTCCCTCCAACCCCACCCAGCCCGTCTCTCTGACAGGTTGGAATTGAGACCGCGGTCGCGCACACACAGCCTCCCTCTCTGTCAACACAACCACACACCCGCCTCCTCCCCCCCTCCATGGTCTAATAATAAGACGTCCTTTCCTCAACCTATCCCGGCTTCTGCCACCAGCCTTCCTGTGACTTTCTACTGCCTGCTATCATTCAGCAACAAATCAGATAGGCGAAGCATGGGCGGATAGGTGAGGAAGGTATTGAGCTGGGGCCTAATGTGGAGCGGCCATTAGGGCTGTCGCTCTGTCAACAAAGCCCCAACCCCTACCTGCCCTCACCCTCCCGTCCCTTTGTCAACCACTCCGCCTGTCAACTCCCCCTATCGCCCTTCCCTTCCCTTTTTTTCCGCTGTCTCCCACCAACCTCAAACACCCTTGATGGGCGTCCAAATGTTGCCGCCCTCCCCTTCAACAATCCCTGAAATCAGCACAAGACCCGCACTTTGCCGGGCCAGTCGTGCCGGTATCGAAAGGGGCCTTTCGTGCAAACAGAGGCCCTTTCTTCCTCACTCACCTTCTGTTCTCCTGGCTCACTCTTGCCACCCCTCCAATTCGCGTCTTTAAGCTTCTGCTTTTATAGACGGCAGCTTTTATTGGTCCATCAACGTGACCCTTAAGGTGGAGAGCTTTAGGAGATGCAGTTATGGGAGGAGGAGGCTATTAGAATGGCAAACTAAAGAGAGGCTAGGAATGCTAGGTGGGAGGGTAAAAAAAGGACGGGGGTGTGGCAACAAACGAGGCACTGCCAGTCTTCAGCCTGGACAGCTGTCCTCTGCTGCCTCTCCACCTACACTCTCACAGGCCTTCCTCAGTACCTCCTCACACCCCCAAGGGGCTGTGCGCGTCAAGGAGGCCGCGTCAAAACACTGCCAGCACATGAGAGGCCTTCTTTTACCCTCCTCTTTTGCCCACTCTTCGCGTCATCGCTTTTATTGCCCCTCCTGTCCTTCCTCGCGGGAGAGCTGGGCCTTTGGGTGCAAAAGGGAGGGGGAACTTTGAGCTCTCTGTAGGAGAAGTGAGGGGACGTGGACATGATGTTTCTGCTCCGTGGGCTCAGGCAGGTTTTCGGAAAGAGAATATGTTGGGGTCCCAGGAGGGAGTAGAGGATGGTGATGGGGACGGCCTACGAAGGCTCCTATTCCTCCGCCTCCTCCCAGCCCTCCACCTCCTCCTCCTACCACGACGAGCCATCCCCTGGAGCTGTTCCCCCGCCTACCGCCTATCTGGCACTCAAGCCCCAGCTGCAGGTTCACTCCCACCTGGCTCGGCTATGCATCAGCAGGGCAAATGCCGTAAAATTGCTCGAGCAGTGTATGCATGGCGACGCTAGGAAAATATGCGCCAGCTTATTCAGATCTTTCAATTTATTCAGATTTGCTTACACAAATTCTAGATGAAATATATAACAACCCTTGTTAGCAATTCACAGGCAACAACTTTCAAATAACCTGCATTTTTCTCTGCCCATAGCCTATCGATTTCTAAAGCTATACTCGGGGCCTTTGTGAGCATATAGACTGCCAGTTTTGTGCGGCTACCACCATCATCAATTGCCTCCTCAACTAGGAGGAGGAGCCGAGGCGGATCAAGTGCGTGCTGGTGGGCGACGCGGGGGTGGGGAAGACGAGCCTCATCGTCTCCTACACCACCAACGGCTACCCGCACGAGTATCGCCCCACGGCCTTCGACAACTACTCCGGTTTCCCCCTCTCCCATTGTCGGGCGCTAAATATTGACACTCTGGGACTCCCTGATGGGGTGGGTGCCTTGTTTGTTCGCGGGAGCCCCCTCCTGCTGTGGGACTCTCACATACTGGTTTTTTGGGGTGGGCCCTTTCTTTCGCCTTTCCCCCTGGCTGACTCCTTGACCGCCTTCTGTTTCCTCTCAGGACTCTTTGTGAGGAAGGAAAGGGAAGGATCTGGGGTAAAACCCAGTCCCCTAAAGAGACCAGCTCCCACCAAGCAGGCAAAGTGGAAAGTAGAGGGGAAATTCGAAAGCGGGATCATGGAATGGAAGATGGTGGATGTGAAAAAGGAGGAGCTATACTGACCAATTTGTAGCTAGGGTGAGTAGCTGGGATGGCTGTATGGATGCCTGCTGCGTGGACAGACCCCATTAGGCTGTGGGTTGGAAGGCTTATTTGCATGCGGATTGACTGTCATCCCCGGGGAGGCTCTGCTCACACTGTAATCTGGGGGCTATGGATAGCAACCCTGACAGATAGAGGATCTGGACAACCATCTAATCACGCCCAAAATCAAGTCACAAACGGTGTAAATTGTGACCAAGCTTATTCAGATCCATACTTTGGGTCTGCCCATGGAATAGCGAAATTCTCAATTCCCTGATCAATTGAAAAGAATCTATTGATTTGCATGGACAAATTATAAATGCCGTCATGAGCATTGCCTAACATATGACTCGAACAAGAATTTTTCGAGCTTTCAACTTCAACGATGTGCCAGATCTTAAGTTTGAAATCGACTTTTCCAAGCAAATTTGAAGGCAAAATCCATTTTTGCAAAGTATCTTCAAAATCACTGCTTTGAAACTCTAAACGCTCTACATGAAACATTCATTGTAGGACACCATTCTAACAACAATGTAGCAAATTATTGATTTTTTGAAAAAAAATGGCTCTATCGAAATTCAAAAGTATTATTGCATACATGCTGAAAAAATTGTCCAATATTGGTGAACAAAGCAGTTTTTGCAGTGCTGGTTCGAGTGGACAACCAACCACACAGGCTCCAGCTATGCGACACTGCAGGACAGGTACGCATTGTCTCACCTTCCTTACCACAAAACATCCCCTTTTCCAGAGCTTTTATGCTCTATATTCCGATTCCCTGCCAAAGCATGCTAGCGACTGGAATCGTTCAAATCATCGTCAAGTTTTCCGAGTGCAAAAAAGGGGAGGCCGTAGTGAAGGAATGCAAAGGAAGTTGACATTGTGCGGACTGGTTACAACGTCATTAAGGGAGGTGGTTACGGTCGCGTGCAGCTCATCAATAATGGGCAGGGGCAAAAACTGACACCGGAAGTCCCTACACTTCCCCTCCTCCTTTTCTGACCTCATTAGCCGCTCTATTTTATGGCCATCCTTTGTTTATCAAATACTGCCTCCTCAAAGCAGCTCCTTCAAAGAATCGCAAAAACATCAAAGCCAACAGAGCAGGCCAACTTGAAGGACGAGTTCAAGTCTCTGCGCCTGCTGTGCTACCCGGACAGCGATGTGTTCCTGCTCTGCTTCTCCGTCATCACACCCTCCTCCTTCTACTCCCTGGCGCAGAGCTGGCTTCCCGAGATCAGGGTTCCTTATTCTCATTCGTTGGTGTCATTTGAGCACTTGCAATCCCAGGGGACAGAGAACAGAAGTCTTTGCTATGCAACCTTTTGCACTGTCCCCAGGGATTGCAAATGCTCAATGCTACTCTCATTGTTACCTGCTTTCTTGAAATCCATTTGAGCCTTTGCAATCCCAGGGGACGGAGGACATAGGTCTCTGCTATCCAACCCTTATTCTGTCAACTGTCCTCCTTCCCCTGGGATTGCAAAGGCTCTAAGGAATTACAAGAAAGGAGGAAACAGTGAGCATTGGCAACTAGAACCCTTTCACGTTTCATTCCAAAGCACCCAAAGCTTTTGTTCTGGCAGGCCTCGGCAGCGGAGGGGCGGGTGATCCTGATCGGGACACAGAGCGACCTGCGCACCAATGTCCAAGTCCTGCTGGAGCTGAGTCGCTACGGGGAGCGGCCGATAGCCGAGGAGGAGGCGGCGGAGTTTGCCCGCGAGATCGGCGCACATCACTACCTCGAATGCTCCGCCCTCACCCAGCGCAACCTCAAGGAGGTACACCGGCTGCCTTTTAAAGGCCTGCTCAGTTGGCTGCTAGTATTGCAGAAGTTGAATTTTGGAGCTATTTTAACTTTGTCTTGAGAATCTAGGATCATACAGGGGCCTCAGATTGCCTGTTGTTACAAATGTTTAAATGACCACTGGTCAAGTTCTGAGCAAGTCTACAATTTCGAGAGCCCTAAAAATTTATAAGCAGTTCAAGCAAAATGCGGCTCCTTTAACCTCGTGATTAACTACGTGATGGACTCCATTCGGGGGTGCAGGTCTTCGACGCAGCCATCTTGGTGGGCCTTGGCGCTAGCGAAGCGCCAGAGGAGCAGCATCGCGTCTTTGTGCAAGAGGTCAAAGGCGGCCTCGCCTCCAAGGTATCCTTCTCTACCCTCCTCTAAACTCCTCCTCACCACTCCCTTATACTTCATCCCTCCTCCCTCTACCCACGCCTACCCCAGGGTGCACCTCAGCTGTCAGTATGAAATAAAATCAAACCAAAACTATGATATATCTTAAAAACGAAATTCTTTAACCAGCAACTTTTTTTAAGGAAAAAAGCAAACATTGCTTGTGATATTTTAAACATGAACTCACAAATTATTTATAAAAGCCGTTTTTTCCAAAAATTCAAAAAATTAATTAATTTTTCCAGTTCAATCATTCCCAGGGCATGGCAGCGCTGCGTTGTGATATTTGAAACATGAACTCAAAAATTATTGATAAAAGCCGTTTTTTCAAAAATTCAAAAGACCATTAATTTTTCCAGCTCAATCATTCCCAGGGCATGGCAGCGCTGCGTTGTGATATTTTTAACATGAACTCACAAATTATTTATAAAAGCCGTTTTTTTCAAAAATTCAAAATACCATTAATTTTTCCAGCTCAATGATTCCCAGGGCATGGCAGCGCTGCGGGAGCGCCTGCGGCGCAGCAACTCCCTGAGCGAGCGGGAACGGCTGGGCCTGGGCAGATCCAACGGCCCCCTCTCGCCCGGCCTCCAACGGAAGGCCACCAGTCGGCCCGCGGACGCCCAGCCGCCCGCCCTCCCGCCCCATCGCCGCCTATGGGCTGAGCAGCAGGGCAGCGGCTACCAGTCGGATGGGGCTGGGCGCTCCACTTCGGCAGTTATGCTGCGGCGCCAGCTGTCCAACAGTCGCATCAATGAGGTGCTCACGCTCACTGCCCTTCCCAAGAGTATAGGTTTTTGGTGGGGCGGGGGGAATGTGGGTGTAATATTTTGCAATAGTGTCTTGTCGAAAATTGGCCCTGCCACTTGTCAAAATTCCACAATTCCACGCTCGCCCTAGATCAGCCCTGGTGACAAGCCTTTTTCTTGTTATCAGCAATATAGAAGGATTCTCTTCAATTCACTTAGCATAAAGCTTAGATTGATGTTTTTCGACTCTCTCAAGCTGTCGACTTGCCTATTTGGGCGCATTGTGAGCCATAGCTTGGGGTTTTGTTTTGTAGCAAACTTCTGACTCCTTTCTTTCCAATTTCCGTTTCAAGAAACATTCTATCTTACGCGGCGCTTGATGGAAAGGTCTGGTGAACTGAAGGTGAAGCCGACAGGGACTGGCCTCCCACCGCTGCCAACCGCCAGGCGACCTCCTCAACCGAAGTTCGCCAAGCTCAAGAAGGGCTGGAAAGCCTTCATGTGTCTTTTCTAATCGCTACTGTCGGGTGTCCCATGGCCACTGCTGCTTTTATCCTCTTTTCGCTTTCAAAACGTCATCGATGCACTCAAGCCACATTTCCTGTGCCATTTTTTGATGATTATCAGCTTTGATAGTGTTCCGTGCTTCGCTCGTATGCCGCATCTTGCGATGCAGGAAACATGCGATAAAATATTGCAGTAAAATTGAAAAAAATAACAGTAATTTAAAGGTTGCTAAAAGCAACCGCGATAAAGTATTACACAAAATTGAAGTGTTATAGAAGGCACTATATCACTACTGTTGTAGAAAACACTAAAGAACAGATTATGAGCTTCAGCTGTGCTGGAAAAATGCATCAGCACTGTCAATGCAGCCCCGAACTTCAAACAAACGAAACTTTTCCAGAGCGGAACAATTGGAGCAGTGCCGCGAAACAGTGGGAACAATTAAGTACCTAAATTTTGTTGTTGCCATACAAGCTTAGTACATGCAGTTGTTGCACTCGGAAATTATTTCCGATTCCGATTCCGATTAATTCCCAATACAGGAGGCCCAAAAACAATTTCCGATTCTTCCGATTTCAGGTCCGAGGGGCCAACCGGAAATTTTTCCCGGAAATGGGGGTATTTTTTTTGGCGGTTTTGTGCTATTCTGGCTGTCAGTGAAGGTCAGGCATGCCTCTGCGATGCCTCTGTGACAGGGGGATGGCTTTGGAGGCGTCTGGAAGTGATACCAACCCGTTAACTTTGAGGCATCTTTGGCCCTTTTGTGTCCCATTTGGCTCGGCTCTCAGCCCTCCCATGAGTCAAGCCTGTGTGTGGTCATGAATTTCTCTGACTGGGTAAAGATAACTCAAACATAGGGAGCCTCCCTCCTCCCTCCTCCCTATGCCAAAGCATAGGGAACCTCCTTCCTCCCTATGCCGAAGCATAGGATGCCTTCCTTCTCCCTATGCCAAAGCATAGGGAGCTTTCCCCCTCCCTATGCCTAGCATAGGGATAGGGAGGGCCCGAGCATAGGGATCACTCAATGCCAGAACATTCTTACATTTCATCTGTTATAGTTGTCAATCCATGAAGAATTATGCACAGGCCAGTTGTATTGAAACTAGGGATGACAGGGAAGGCAAACCCAGGCTATCCCTCATCGTCTGAACAAAGTGATAAAAGGCTGTAGCTTACACCCCATTAGGACTGTTTGGGGGCTGAATTCGAGGCAGAATGGGTTTTAGGGCATTCTAAGCACCTCTCATCTACAAAGTGCCTTTCCCCCTTAAACTACCCCAGGATCAGGGGGTGGCCGTGTATGAGCATGGGGAAAATTTTGATTTTGGGGCTTGTGTTAGACTAAAAATTTTAATCTGGGAGGCCATTCTTGTCCAGGTCCTGTACTTGACAACCATGTGTATAGTGGTCAACAGAAGTGCAGTTTTCTTGGGGGAGGGGGGGGGGGAACACCCAAGAACCCAAGAACACTCCCAAGAACTCCCCCCCCCAAGACTTTTGACGCCCAGTCCCCCCCCCCAAGACACAAATTTCCCTGTTTAGACTGCTGTATCAACTAGGGGATGCATTAGCACAGGGTTTGTGGGTAAAGGTGAAAATCTTGGAGGATGGATTTTCATGAGGGGAGAAACTTTCATGGGGGGAAACTTTCAAAACATCCCTTGGGGGGGAATCCCATGGGGGGAACTAGGTGTCAGCCAAAAGGCAAGCACAGGAATGGTCTTTTTTTCTATGGAGCCCTGTGGCATACGGGGGAGGGGTTCGAAACATTAGGAGGCTGGGTAGTGAGCTTCCTATGTCATAACATTGGGCTTGCGCGAGCGGAGCGTTAGCGGAGCGGTAGCGCCAAGCCCCTCTTATCGAGCAACACAACCAATTGCAGCTTTCCCAAAGTTTGGCAGGCTGTAGCTCGTCACACAGACGTCGGAGAACGCTGTAAATAGGCTCAATCGACGCGCCGTGGTCGAATTGTGGGGGGTCCTCTTTAGACAAAAATTTTTTAGAGCCTTATAAAAAAAGTTATTTCGAAAAAACTTTTTAAAAAAAATGTCCGGTGTCCGGGCGCACACCGACCGTCCGACCGTCCGTCCGCAGTGTTGCAGACACTTTGGCTGCTTCTGGGGCGGAGATCTCAACGGTTCTAGGGTAAATCGGGCCAAAAAAGTATCAAGGCACCTCTATTTTGGGCATTTTCCGCGTTTTTTTGGTCGTAACATCAACTTTTTGGGTAAAAATTCAGTTTTTTGGGGTTTTTTGCATGTTTTTCAATTCCAGCTCTATATTTATGCTTTTTACAGGGTTTTTCGCCAAAATAACAGCGCCATATAGGTAATTTTGAACGTAGATTACGATGGTGGCACCCGTTTGCTTCTACCGGCTGCGTGGTCTTCCCACCAGGCCGTGGTGAACAAGCAGGTCATAATCAACTTCATCTTGAGGCATTGTAAATAGTTTTTGGTCTAAAATAACAGCACCATATAGGAACTTCGCGCTAGAATACGATTTGGCACCAGTTTACTTCTACCTGCCCTGCGTGGTCTTCCCCCCATCCAGGCCGTGGTGAACAACACCAGCAGTTCATAATCAACTTCATCTTGAGGCATTGTAAATAGTTTTTGGTCTAAAAAAACAGCACCATATAGGTAACTTTGCGCGTAGAATACGATTGTGGCACCAGTTTACTTCTATCTGGTCTTCATGGGCTTCCACCAGGCCGTGGTGAACAAGCAGGTCATCACCAACTTCGTCTTGAGGCATTCTAAAGGGTTTTTGTGCCTACAAATAGCATCATATAGGTAATTTTGGACGTAGATTATGATCCTGGCAGCCCTTTGCTTCTAGCTGGTCTCCATGGGCTTGCACTAGGCCGTGGTGAACAAGCAGCCCATCATCAACTTCATCTGGAGGCATATTAAAGGGTTTTTGACCCTACAATTAGCATCATATAGGTAATTTGGGATGTAGATTATGGTATGTTTTTCATGGGCTTCCACCAGGCCGTGGTGAACAAGCAGCTGATCACAAACCCCATCTTCGTCTCCATGCATAGGGGCCTTGCCCCTGTATGAAGTGCATGAAATTATTATATAGTGGGTTGTACTAACCCAAAAAGTATCTCTTATCTATATTTTACCTGCGATTGAAGTAGGGGAAATTTTTTTATTTAGCTTAATTTGAATTCTACTTGCGACTGAAGTGGATGAAATTTTTTCTTAGCAAAAAAATAAGTTTTATATCTTAGATTGTGAACTTTGTGCACTGTAAAACTATCGTCAGTCCAATGTAAAACTGGATTAATTAATGATAAGAGAGCACCTTACTTTAATGACAATTTATTTGGTCAAAATGTAGTTGGCTCCCAAATTTTGCAGACTTTACCCATTAGTTGAAATATAATTTTTTTTTAAATTTTAAGTCCAAATTTTTGTCTATTTTTTGAAAACTATCATATGTAGGTGAAATTAAACTGAGGCATATTTTTTGTAGTCAATTGCAATTAATTGCAATGGAGATAGGTAGCAGAGTCAGTTAAAAATTTTTTGCTGTGCATATTTTTTAACAATGTTGCTACATTTTACTTTTTTTGGGACCTTAGATTTCAAATACACTTATTAGTATTTTGGCCAGGTGCTCTCTTATCATTAATTAATCCAGTTTTACATTGGACTGACGATAGTTTTACAGTGCACAACGTTCACAATCTAAGGTATAAAACTTATTTTTTTGCTAAGAAAAAATTTCATCCACTTCAGTCGCAAGTAGAATTCAAATTCAAATTCCCCACAATCGCAGGTAAAAATAAAAAAAGTCTTTCCCCTACTTCAATCCCAGGAAAAAAGAAAAAAACAAAACACCCACTATATAATAATTGCATATGGGGGAGGGGTTCGAAACATTAGGAGCCTGGGTATAAGTGGGGAGTTGTCCCCCACCTCCATCGAGATGCATACACTGCACTATCCTGGCCCTCAATCAGGGCTCAACTGCGCAAAAAAGGCCCTTCCAGGCGGAAATCCACAAAAATATTTCCGATTTTTGGAATCGGAAGAAAATCGGAAGAATTGGAAATTTTTAAGTCATTTCCAACATCTGAAATAGCCAATTTCCGATCCCTGAAATATTTCCGATTCTTCCGATTTTCTTCCAATTCTTCCGATTCTTCCAATTCTTCCAATTCTGACAATTCCTGGGAAAATTTCTGAAAAAATTTCTGATTTGGAAATAATTTCCGATCTGAGATTCTTCCGATTCTTTCGATTTCAGATTTGGGCCTTTTGATTTCCGAGTGCAACACTGAGTACATGGTCCTTTGATGATGATGAACTTTTGCCCGAATGCCATGGTCTCTTTTTGATTCAGTTCTGATCTGTGATTCTCGATCAGAAGATGCTAAGATTGCCATGGTCAGCATTTTTCATCTCGTCTAAATTTACAGGACAAAGGATTTTTAAAATCTCATTTGGGCAATATTCGATCTTACCTTTATTGTATGTTTTAACGTAAAATGCCTCATATACAACTTTGCAGTGAAAGCAGAGTCCCTTTTACCCTATTTCTGAACCAAAAAACCAAAATCAATACACATTTTTTCTTTGTTGGATGTTTGAAAAATTCCATAATGGTGCATCCCATAAGAGGCAAAATCTGGAAGGGCAAGTTCTTTAACATAAATCCAAATATTTTGCAAATATTTTAATACGGTGCTTTTACCTGAATCCAATTATTTTTCAACTAATTACTTTAGTTCTCGATATCTGTTTGGAAATGTAACCAACCCAAAGTCAAAATCTCTCAAAAATAGCGCTTTTAGCCAGAGATTAGCCATAATTTCATTTCTGATTTGCTAAGCTCCATTCTAATAAGTTCATAAATCTGAAGGTAACTAACACGTTGAGTTACATGCCTTCACTGACAAATCCATAATTTACAAAAGCCAAATTTTACACAGTCTAAATTTTTTTATTGAAGGGAGTTTTCTTGAAAAGCTTGGCTGTCGTTGATTTTTTATGCCGATTATGAATTTACAAGTATTTTTGCCCCCAACCCTAACCCACCCATGTTTTTGATTTGGAGCAAGCCCCATAGCAACAAAATAACTTGAATTTTCATATGGTTTGTAATAAACGCATATGGTTTGTAATAAAAAACTATGAATTTGACCAATTTTAGCTGCATGCTTTTGGTTAATTTAATGAAAACATCAAAGCAAACAATGCTATTTTGTCTGAAATTGTGGCATTACTTTTAGAATGTAATTGTAAACTTGGGGGTTTCAAAAAATGATGATCAACGCTTGCTCCAGCTTTTAACTTGTTGCTGATCCAGCTGTTATTTTCAGGCTAAGACGCAACAAACGGGCAAGGCGCAACCTTGTTAATGGACCCTGCTAATGTGCCCATTATCCGCCCCCAGCCTTTGAGCAGCGCATAGGCGTCAAGATATTAATGGGGGCAAAGTGTCGCCATGGGCTGGGGGGCAGGTGATAGCCGGTTCTTAGTCGGTCACTTGGCTTCCATTCCAGTCATCTACCGGGTGCGGCGTCCAAAAGTTGACAAACTTGAAGACACTGGTTCTCCATGCCATTGCAGTTCTGTGAGCTCCCGCTTCACACATATGTTTGTCTAGGTGTCTATTATAAACATGTAAAGCGGTTTGGTGTTTCGTGCAGTCTGGATGGAGAAATGGCAATATTAGTAGAAGAGGTCAGAAAAATGGCTGTCAGCAGAATTCAGGGGGGTAGTACATTCCCATATGCCTAATTTTGGAAATTAATTTCTCCACCATACTGGCAGCTAGAGAGTTAATTTTTTCACACAAAGTAGGCCTAACCTTCTTTAGTAAGGGTAGAAATTTGCAGCTCAATTGATTAAACAGGTGTGGAGAAATTGCCATTTTAGTAAAATAAATCTAAAAACTAGTTGGCTTGCAGACCGGTCTGTCCAGTGATATCGGGAATCAATAGAAAATGTGGAAAACCCCATTATTTCAATAGCTATTTCTTGCCACAAGAAAGACCTAGAAGGCTGCAAATTTATACCTAAGTTAAGGACCTTTAGGACTTGGAGTATGTTTAATTTTATGGCTTCAAAGCTTTTTATGGACCAGAGAAAAAAAGCTGCAAAGTTGGATGACATTTTTTTTGAGTCTCAACCCAAGTTGTTTTAGAGTGGTTTACTAGAAAACGGCAAGTTCTCCACGCCTGTTTCATACAAATGAGCTGCAAGAATTTCTACCCTTACTAAGAAGGTTAGGCTTACTTTTTGTGTGAAAAAATTAACTCTCTAGGCTGCCAGTATGGTGGAGAAATTAATTTCCAAAATTAGGCATATGGGAATGTACTACCCCCCTGAATTCTGCTGACAGCCATTTTTCTGACCTCTTCTACTAATATTGCCATTTCTCCATCCAGACTGCACGAAACACCAAACCGCTTTACATGTTTATAATAGACACCTAGACAAACATATGTGTGAAGCGGGAGCTCACAGAACTGCAATGGCATGGAGAACCAGTGTCTTCAAGTTTGTCAACTTTTGGACGCCGCACCCGGTAGAGCAATGCTGGCCCTGCTTTTGCCGGCTATGCTCGCTCTGGCCTGGGCGGAGGGGACGAGGCCGGAGTGGAGCCCAGGCACCCGCGTCCTGGCCTGCTGGCTCGCCCAGGTTCACTGCTCATAGGCCCGCCAGCAGTATTGGGGCACTCGGATCGGCCCTGAGGTAGTTGGCTTTTGGCCGCTGGGAAGGGAGGGCTTGAAAGTGGCTGTCATACATGCTCCGAAAATCCCTCCCCCAACGCCCCAACCCTATTTTTGACATCCAATTTTGTTTTCCAATTTTTTTTTTCGAAAAATCGTCTATCAAAAAGTATTTAAGTCAGCCAACTGCCTAAATTTGGCACAATAAATTAACTGGCGAAGGGTGGGGCAAGTGAAAGCAAGTATGAGGATCCAGGTCTCATAATAAAACTAATAATCTTTCTCCATGGTGAAAGGATCCAATCCAACAGTTGGTCGTTCTTCAAAAGTTTAGAAAATTATAAAAAAAATTTTATAATTTCAAATATAGCAGGGATATGTAGGATGGCTGTGACTGCAGGTGGAGGACGCCCGGGGCCTTGTCTGGGCTGGCGGCTCTCTGGATGGCCTCAACTGCAGTGGCGTCGTGAACTGGGCTCAGTGGCGACGCCAAGAGGCCCTGCGACTAGCCTCCTCTACACCTCCACCTCTTCCCATTCTTTCGCCCCTCTCTACCACCCCGTCTACTCTGACCAGCACCACTGCAGAGCCCTGTCCTGTCTGGAATTTGAAGGACCTCAGTTGCAGTAGGCAGCTGTTCTACGACCTATTTGGCAGTCCTCCATCTTTCACCCCCCGTCCTGTTCCTATAGGGCCAGTTTAAAATGGCGTTTACTTGTAGCCCGATCATGAAGAACGCAATGAGAGACCTATCTCGAACAAACATACTCATCAGAGCAAGTTATTTGGAAATTATGCCATTTGAGTTATGCCATTCGAACAAAATCGTTTCCTAGGGCGCGACAGCGCCCTAGTTATGAATGGGTGATCGAGTTTTTGGGTGATTGCGTGTCCCGAGGTTCAGCGCCTTGGATATTGGTTAAAACTAGGGACATATAGGGACATATATACATCAATCGAAAGCTTGAAAGGAGATCTCAATGACAAAAATCATGAAAATTTAATTTGGGGCTTGACATTTTAATAAATTTGAAAAAAAACTGGAAAAAGGTAATGTTTCAATTTAGTAAAACTGCGCAGTTTTTTATAAACTGATGCTCAGGTTAGCTTGCATGCAGTAGGTTGCACAATGATAGAGAGCGACAGCGCCGAGTGAGAGACACCATATCATGTGGCCTGAAGCCTTGTTCATGTGGCAAACTCGTAGTCTTGTTCATGCGGCAAATAAATATGTTTTCCACATGACCAAGATCTAGACAAGACTAAAATGCTACAGCATGAGAACCTTATGAATTTTCAATAATCAAATAGATATGGACAAGATGCAAAGCAATCGTGATACATTTAGTTTTGAATCGAGAAACCATTTTGAGCAGAAATTTCACCTGAAAACACCACTGTTCATTCATAAGCAGGTGGCAATTTTGGCAAAAAGAGAACAAGAATTGTAGAGAAGGGTAACAACTAAATACTATAAACGCAAATCAAATAAAAATTTAATTAAACTTTAAGCTACAGTAAAATAAAAAAGCAAATAAATTGGATAATAATTAAATTTTACAATATTAGAATCAATCTGATATGCATTATTAGTCAAATCATGCAGGTATTTGCAATATGATTCAAAATTTTGAATTCAATCTGAATCATGCTCCAAATTTGGAATTTTTTTCTACATAGCAGCACTATTTAAGGTGGTGGCTTTTACAAAATTGAAATTGAGAATATTGAAACAACTTTCAAAAATGGATCATTTTGTGAGCAAAACCTGACAAATAAACTATAAAATCTGCCATAAATTGCCGCCTGCTTAGGAATGAACAGTGGTGTTTTCAGTTGAAATTTCCGCTCAAAATGGTTTCTCGATTCAAAACTAAATGTATCACGATTGCTTTGCATCTTGCCAATATCTTTTTGATAATTGAAAATGCATAAGGTTCTCATGCTGTAGCATTTTAGTCTTGTATTCATATGAGTGGTAAAAATTATGTGATCAGCTTCTTGTACCAATTGGTCTGGCGTAAAGCAAGTCCCTCTTTGACGCATAGTGGTGTGCGCATAGGGGAGCAGCAAGGCAAACAGTGTCAGAACGCGATAGGACACAAGTGCCTTGCACCAACTCTCAACGCGCTACCAGCCATGGCCTTGCCAAGCCAGCTCATTTTCTGCTGCCTCCTCTCAGCGGCTCTAGTACAGGGTCACGCTGATGAAGAGGCCCAGGACTCCTCCTCCCTCTGCGGCTCCAATGGCTGCGTTTTTTCCACGGGTTGTTATGGAGCTTAGGGATTTGGAGAGACGGGAGGGATTGGAGTGTGCAGGAGTGAGCGTGTCCTGGCTGGCCAATGGCACTGCTGAGGTGTACCTGAAGATGCTGGGCAATTTCACCGACGCCCCCTGTACTGACTGCTGGCTGGGCCTTGGGGTTTCCGGGGACGTCAAGATGGTCTCTGCTGCCTTTTTGCAGGGGCTAGGGATTTAGAAGAACGAGATTTATGGCTAGCTTTGCTCCAATCTTTTACCAGATACTCTAATGGCTTTCTAACATCGACTTTGATGATCCTGATAATGCTTTGTCCGCTCTCACTTTTCACTCAACCTTTTCAAATGTCGAGAAAGCTGAAATCGGACCTGGTTCCTCGCTCCTGGTTCACCCCTAAGATTGGGTTGACAAAATTGACCAAAAGTTGCCTATTGTGCCCGTTTTCCACTGACTATCTTCGCCTCCCTTCAGCCTTCTCCAAGGCTGGTGCGCGCCAAGATTGATGGAGCAGAGGACGATTGAGGGCGGGGATGTTGTCTTCTACTGCCACAGCGACGGGCAGGGCAGCGGAGGGGCCTTCGCCGCCTACAATGTCCGCAAGGCCGACTCACCTACGGGCCTTCCATACCCACATACCCTCAACCCAGTTCGTCTCCTCTCATATCTCCTTCCTAAAACCTAGCCAAGAAATAGCCTGATTCCTAGCTGCCCAACTGGAGCGTGCAATGGCTCAACGGCGTTCTCGTCTGCTCTGGCCTGGTGGCTGCCGTGGTGCCCGGAAACCTCAGCTGTCATCTGGATGCAGGGCTGAGTAGGAACAACGGCTACAATCACCTGCTTGTTGCCAAGGGCCCCATGATCAATGGCAGTGAGTGCTCGAGTTGATGGGGAAGACTGAAAGGGGAGGATGGAAGCATTTGGATTCTAGCCATCCATCATCACTTCCTGCATGACGGGGGTGTGGCCTGGAGCCAGAAGCAAGTTCATCTGCCCATCACTGCCCTGCCTGGAGATTGCAGTCCCCATCAGCCTACACCCACACCTACTCCCAGTGCCTCTTCTGTTCTGAGCTCGATTATTCCGGCACTTTTGAGTTACGTCTTTGTTTTATTCATTATGGAGATATAAAAATGAAAAACTCTAGTTAACCAATATTTGTAGTTAATCATTATTTTATTTCTGCTCATTTTATTTTCATCACTTTTCTTTTTTTAGTGTTCGTTCTGTTAAATGAGTGCAAAATGCGGCTATAATTGGGAATACCGTCTTTAGTTGTATTGGAATTTTCCTTGAGATATAGCTTTTCTTGCATGTATTTTATCATTTGTCGAACTTCGAAATGACACAATCAATAATTGGTTACTGATTTCACTGTAAGTTGAAAAATGGAAATCTCTAAAAAAAAAGAAGAAAACATCGAAAGAAAGAAACATGGCGAAAGCAGGAGGAGCAGGAAAAAATCAACTCGCTGTTTATTCCCACAGAGAATCAGATGATTCCTGGAACTCCCACAATTTTTGTCTGCGAAATCCAGCGCTTGCCATATCTGCAAAATCTATTTTTCATCCATCATCTATCCAAAGGGCGAATATCGAAAACGCATAACTTTTTCAAAATTTGCGCATAACCGCTTGAATTAGCCTGTACTTGGCATATGAAACATGAATATGGCGGTTATGCGCAGTTAAGCGCGGCTAATTTTGCTGCTGCAGTGATTTTTCCGTTTTTGTACTCTTTTATTACGTTTAGAACCTTTGGATTAAGATATAGGACAATAATGCCGCGCTGAACTGCGCATAACCGCTGTATTCTGGTGAAGAATTACTAAATAAATCGAAATCCATCGGTTATGCGCAGTTAAGCGCAGTTTTTTTGGTTGCTACAGTGATGTTTTCTGTTTTCGTCTTCTTCTATGGCGATTAGACTTTGACCCTTTGGACTTAGACAGAGGCCAAAAATGCAGCACTTAACTGCGCATAACCGCTGTATTATACTGTAGAATTGCTGAATAAATAAAAATCCAACGATAGTGCGCAGTTAAGCGCAGCTTTTTTGCTGCTGCAGTAGTTTTTCTGTTTTCATTCTCTTGTGAACATGCTCAAGCCTGGGGGCAAATGGCACTTCCAACCCTGTCCATGCTGCTTAGGAAAATCTGAAGTTAAACCTGAAGTAAAGGGAGGCTACCATGGTGATAAACTGTAGCGGTGATGAACAGTCGTTTTGCGCTTAACTGCGCATAACCGATGGATTTCTATTTAATTAGTAATTTTACACCAGAATACAGCGGTTATGCGCAGTTAAGCGCGGCATTTTTGGCCTCTATGTTAATCCAAAGGGTCTAATCGTCTTAAAAGCGCACAAAAACAGAAAAATCATTGCAGCAGCCAAAAAAGCTGCGCTTAACTGCGCATAACCGCCGTATTCTTATTTCTTAGGCCAAGTACAAGCTAATTCAAGCGGATATGCGCGAGTTTTGAAAAAGTTATGCGTTTTCGACACCCACCTATCCAAAGCTATATCTAACCTATCAGCGTATTTTTTTTCTAAAATAAACTATTGAAACCCTAATGGGTACAGAAGTATAACTTCGTTTTAGTTTCGCTCTTCGATTGTATAGGGCTGGATTTTGACGGTTGCTTGCTGCCCGCGCCTTGCTTGGGTGAGTTTCAGCTGAAGCCATACAGCACAGGAGGAGAATGACAAGTAGTGCGGTTTTCACCATGTTCTCCTTTTTTCAGTGGCGTATAGCTCTGCTATGAGCGGGCCAGAGAAACTATGCCCGGAATGCAGGCCCAGACCCACTGGCATATGCTCAAGATAAGCCTCCATTCGTCTGCTTTCCACTTTTAATGCGCTTTTTTGGATAGCTTCTCTCCGCTCTTTTAATCCTTTTCCACAAGCCGAACCATGGCTCAATGCAGAGCAATTGTGGCTGTCGACTTTGCAGGCAAAGGGTGGCAGGGCATTTTCTGTTGCTACCATGAGGGACCGGAGTGTAAGCTTTGAATGCTGAGGAGCATGACCAATAATTTTTGCTTCATTGTTCAATGAAATGAAATCAGCGAGTGCCTTTTTTAGTAAATATATAATAATTTTAATAAATGGGGGGTGCCATATGGGATCACCAGAGTCTAGAGACAGGCAGAGCCAGACGCCGAAAGCGACAAATGGCCTTCTCTGGCTCCCTGCTGCAGTAGGCCTCCAGCAGCTGCTTCATTCGCTCCTCCGACTCTGCAAGGGAGGCCGCCCTTCTGCCATCTGCCAACTGGAAGGGGATGGGAGGGGACGGAACGAAGCTGGCTGGGCCAGCTGAAGATTGGCGCCTTGGAGCTGGGGGCGGGCGGGCCAGGAGAGGCTGGCGACGAGTGGGAGGCAGAGGAGGGCGGAGAAGAGGAGACTGGTCTGGAGGCCGGCCATCTTGCCAGTTGCAGTCTTGCTGGTCTTGGCCTCTGCAAGCCTGGTGGAGAAAATTTAGGGCGTCAATTTTTAGCAATCTCCAAGGGACGCTTTTGAGGAACAGATAGAACCCATTTTTGTCCACTTTGTAGCAATCATTTCCTCGTCCCCTATTTAGATCTGCCGATTGAGTTTGCTTACAAACTCAATAAGCAGGTCGAAATAGCGGACGAGAAAGTAATTGCTGCAAAGTGGACAAAAAAGGTGTTCTATTTGCTCCTACACAGCTGCAGGCCACTGCCGCAAGCTTAGATCATGGTCTTAGCTGGGTGAGTAGGTTGTGGGGCTGGGAGCTCCTGTTCAAAGAACAGAGAGTGAGGATAAGGCAAGGAGTGCGCTAAGGTGGGGGGTCTGTAAATGGGAGGAGTGGTGTTTGTGCAGACTCAAGGCTGGGCTTCTGCGTCAGCAAGGCTGCTCCGGATGCGTAGACAGCCCGCTCAAGTTTCATGAGCGATCCACTTTTGTACCCGGCCTACTTGGCCAGGTTCCCAGCGAGGCCAGCGACAACAAGCATTAGTGCCGCACGCCCACGTGCTCGCCCATCTTGGCTTGCGTAGTATCCCGGGACTTGGGGGAAAGCTTGCGATGGCGGATACATAGGGTAGTTTCGAGAAGGGAGTGTGGTGGGGCAGAAATTGAAGTATCTTTTCTAATGCCGCATTTAAACAAATGCAGACTGCCTGACGAATGTGGTCGAATTTTGTGTGACACTTGCGATGTGTGAGGATTAGAAAATGGATACGTTTCCTACTCATCGGCCATTGGCAGCAAAAAAAAACTTAACTGAAGTGCGTAGCCAGTTTTGAAGAGTAGAGTATTTGACCATGGGCATTTGAAAAGGCTCAGTTGGCTAGGCCCACATCGGGAAGAGTACAGAGCAGTATTTTTAGCAAGGGAATATGCATCGAAGCTACATGACAGTAATTATTTTCACGAAAGCATTAGCCCTAAGCAATAACTGTCCTTGACTAGTGTCAATGCTTTTCATAATTTGTATTTTTGATGCAAAACACACATCAATGAACAAACAGAGAAGCAGGTAATACTGACAGGGTCACCCAGGCACCTACAGAAGAAATCCACTCCGTGACTAGTCTTCCAGCAAACCCAATCGCCGCAGCTCTTCGTGCTGCCTGGCCAGCTGGTCTCGATAGTACTCCAGCTTCTCTTCGCGTTCCCTGGCAATTTCTCTACGCTTTGCTCGGTTATGGGTCAGCTTTGTAAATCTAAGCAAAAATTAATTTTTGTGGCTAACCTGGTTCTGTTTTCCATTCCACGGTGTTCGATAACCTTGATGCCGAGAGTAGCGAATTTCGTAAAGGAAAAAGGAGAAAAGGGAGAGTTAGGGGTCAGCCATGTTGGTCTGGGCAATAATTTTTGTTTTGTTTTTGCTTTTATTCCACAATTTTTGATAGCCTTGATGCTGAGAGTAGAGAAAATGAAAGGAGAAGAAAAAGAAGGAGGGCCCAACCGAGGCCGCAGCCAATTGGCGCTGGCCATAGTTGGCTTGAGACTGGAGCGCTGGGCTAGAATGGCCCCGCGACCCTCGCCAGGCACAGTCGCCTGGCTTTCCTCTTCCACTCCTACTGTTCTGCAAAACCTCACTCCCTACTTTTTCAAGATTATTTGCGTTCAATTCACTGCTCTCGAAGCCAAACGCATTTCAAAGGCGTGACACTTGGAGGAAGAGTGAAAACAATAGTTCAGACGTCAAAAAGGAGAGCGGTTTGAGCTCTAAAAGATATAAAATATATAGTGGAGCTATATAGTGAGGTTATTTTGGAGCATGAAGCCTTTAAGGGGGTTAGCCAAAATCTGACAGGCTAATGGTGCTAACACGGGTTCCACTGGTCTGGGAGGAGACAGCTCAGGTTGGCTGCCTTCGAATATCTTCCTCCGCTCAGCCACGCCCATCACCTGGACACCATTTCATGCCTACGTCTCGCTTTTTCAGCTAAACACCAAAAACACCCAATTTGTGCTCAAAAAAGAGCAGTAAAAAGTAGCTGCTTTCTCTGAGTTCCCTGCAGCCATCAAAGTGTGGTGTTGGAGGATGCTAGCCTGGGCGGCGGGCGGCTGGTAGATGACGCCGTGTCCGCTGGCCACCGGCTGCTTGGGGATCGGGGGCAGGAAGACCGGACTGGCCGGTCGAAGCTCCAACTCTCCCGCAGTACTCAAGGGAGCAGTCCATAGGACGGGCTGCCATTGGACTGGAATAGGGCTTACGGAGGAGGCTGGAGCGTAGAGTGGGAGGAGAGCGAGTTGGCCTCCCCCGTCAGCTCGCGCACCTGCTCTTTTCCCCTGATGCTTGGGGGAAGTGACAGAAGTGCAAAATCGTCAAAGCCGCTGATTGCATTTTGCTTTTGCTCGGAATAACTTTGGGCACGACTGTTCCACTGAACATGTCGGTTGCAATTACACTTTTCAGGTGATACTAACTTGGGCGTTAGGTGTGTGGGACAGAGGAGGTTTGGCAGGAGGGCAATAGGACAGACCCTGGCAGGGAAGCTGGCCGCAGAAGCAGGGGAGATGGTGGAGAGGCCGTCGTCCAAACTGGCCAGTATGTTGGGCGTGGAGCGGGTCATGGATCGTCTGGCCGGTTCGTGGGACAGGAGGTACAGGTCCATTCGCTCCTGTCACAAACTGCTCACATCACAAACAAAACTTTCACAAACAATCAGCCAGCTCATCTAGTTGGACATTTCAATCTATTTCTTGTCATCATTGATTCAATCTGTTTGCGACCGTGCTAGGCATTCGCTGCAAAAACCTTAAAGCACCAAAAATAGCGATGCTTAGTCTTAGGTTGAAGCTTGATTTGACTTGATATAGTGACAAGACTCTAAGAAATGGCATTTTACGGCAAATACCTGGAGTGATTGAAATATTGATTTCTCGAATTTCTCTTCAGAGCAAAATCGTCCCGACCTTGGGACTGAGCTCTTCGTAGGGGTCCGGAGGGGGCCCTTGGCCGTGCTTGGCATCCAGAGCGGGCGACAAGCTGAGCGATGCCTCCGAGGTGAAGCGGCGTCTCGGTGAAGTCTCTGTGCCATATGAAATTATTTGGTCAAAAACATGACCAAACAGATCCTAGCTCACGAGGCATCTGAGGCTCAGGGGACGGGGATTGAGCAGAATGGCCGTTGGTCAGTGGCGAGTTGTTCTGCAAAGATTGAGTTCATCAATTTTTGGGATGCTCCAGAGGCCAGCATTTGAAATGATTGAACTGAAGGCTGCTGCTCGGTCAAAACAGGCTGTCGATAGGGCAGGGGGGAGACGGCTGGAGCTGTTTTGGCCGTTTCATTGGCTTTTTGAGCATCTGGCAATGGGCTCTCTTTCGAATTGCTAGAAAAAATGTTGAACTGGGGATTGCCCGGGGTGCTTTGGGCCCAGTAGAAGCCAAAGGACTCCGCCCTGCTCAGTGCGCCTCGATTTTCTGCTCAAATTTAGACTGGAGTCAAAATAAAGACTGGCAAAGATAAATATCCACCATGTTCTAGTGGAATGTGAAAAACCAAATTTTTTGACATCTACTCTGGATTTCTGGATAATTTTGAGAAGGATTAAAAAGAACTTTTCAGCGACAGGAAGTAGAGGCGCAAGAGCAAACAAAGCAAAATATTCCCAATAACCTTGGCTCATTTGATCCATTACTGCTTGCCCCGCTGAAGCATCCAATGTGTCGGAGGCCATGGAATCGTTGATGGTCAGAACATGGGCTCCGTTTCTCTTTTGCTGCAGAAATTTGGGCAATAAATGTTTTGGAACAATGGTTTGCAATTTGAACCTCGTTCTGATCAATGGCCAACGAAGTCTGGGACGCATTCAATGGAGCGATTTTCGCAGCTTTCGTGCGCTTGAGCCTCAAAGCGAATATTTTTGCTTGGAATAAGTAAAATTAGGCAGTGTCTGTGGAGAGGTTGAAAATGAAAGAATGGATGAATGTTGATGGAGCATGAGCTCTTATTCTTTCTTCTTCTTCTATAAATTTCCTATTCCAATATTTTTGCTTGGAATTAGAGAAACATAGGAAGTGTCTGTGAAGAGGTTGAAGGAATGGATGAACGTTGATGGCGTGTGAGCGATGTCGAGACGCACTGGATGGGGCGAGACAAAGGTGAGCAGATTTTGCGCCTCCTTCAGCTCCATTCGCTCAAAGCGAACTTTCAGCGCTGCTATGCGGTCACCTGCCAGCTAATGAACATGTGTTTTCACTTATGTCCCTTTTTAAAAAACTTTTTTTAGATTTTTAAACAAAGTTTTTTCAACAAACAAACTCAAGTTTCAAATTCAATTTTTTTAAATATTAAACTGGCCAATTTTTTAAAAAAATTCTCCATTTTATTTTTTTGAAAAACCCATATACGGCTTCCAACTCAAAATTCTGCAGCATTTCAAAGCTGGGCCTAGGTAGGTTTGTGCTGAGGGAAACCTGGACGTAGGACGAGATGAGCTGGTCCATGCGGGCTGACGTCCTTGACGAAGATGCCGTTTCCCAGGCCGCCGTCCACGCTGAAGCCGAGACCCGCAAAATCCTTCGCCTCCAGGTACACTTGTCGCACCGAATCATCCTGCAACGCCGTTTCTCTCGAGCCTCCCCGTTAGCTCAAAGTCTGGCGAACGTCTTCGTGATCAATGCGAGGGGATCAATGCAAGCTCAAAGTCTGGCATACATTTTCGGGATAAATCAACGCAAATGTTCTATTTTACAGTATCATGTTCAATATTTTAGCCAGAAATGGAATAAAATGATAGTAATAAGTCAAAATGCTCCATCTTATTAGGTGAAAATTATTGAAATTATTTTTGATGACAATTTGAATCACTGACAGCATGTCAGCAAAAAAGGTTAAACCTGTGTCCACTGAGATGAAGACTCCGTTTCTGCGGCTGGCTTGCCAGATTTACGCGCCTGTGGTGGACAACAAATTAAGAAGAGCTGATCAAAAATCGATTACCTTTGTTCTCTTTTTGACCGAAGCAGGGTCTGTAAATTTGGCATCGTTGGACTAATTAGGTGTTTTAAGTGAATAGCGGAAATTAAGCCTAGTTTTCCGATGAATTTGAGTCATTTTGCGAAGTTTATGAAAAAATGTTACTGCTCGAATATTTAGTTGCTGATTGTTTGAAAAAAATAGGCAACCACTTAGTTTTTTTCTTCTGGAGCGGAGAAACCAAAGAAGCAAGGCCACTCCGGCAGCCAGCAGCAGCGTCCCAAATATGCACCCGAAGATGATTCCTCAATTTTCACTTTTGTATAATAAATTATTTAGATTTTTCGTGTCTTATATTGTCTCAGTTGCTATCTCATGTCTATGTCGTTAAACCATGGGCATATATAGGATTTTGGTGTGGTGAATTTTTGTCGTTCTAGTTTGCAAAGCCTAAAAGCTTCCCAATTTTAATAAAACGAAGAAGTTGAACTCTGGGCATGATAAGCTCGAGCGTTGACAAAGTTAGCTAATTTAAATTTTTAAAAATGTTGTATTGAAAATAGATTTAGTTTAAAATAAAATAAAAAATGGAGCCAACCGGCAAGCTCGCCATCGGACAGGCAGACGCCTTGCTGTTGCCCCGCTGCCACACACCAGGTCGCTGCATAAAAGACTACTATACCCGCCCTCATTGCCCCAATCGTCGCCTGGGCATCTCTTTCGCTGCAATCAACCAGCTTAGCTGCCAACTTCGTTTTATTCCACATTATTTATAAAAATTGCAAAAGGTAGAGAAATTAGAGCAATGCATGCTCACAACCAGAACCCTCAGCTAGTTTAAAACGCGCTACAAGACAATTCCACAATTTCTCCGGCAAATATTTCCAATCCAACCGGCAGAATGGAGCCGAGGGAGACGGATGCACTTGTAAGGCAAGGCGTACAGAAAAAAGGGACTGGAGTGTAGGTGCTAGAGGCGGGCGGAGACCTCGAGACACTCTTGCCCCACTATACTCCTAGACTGGCTGCACAAAAAGACCACACCATTCGTCCTGCATTGCCACCAGAAGGAGCGGAGGGGGGATTAAGCGAACGGCGCTGTTGATGTCCCATTCTTGCCCCTGCCAAAGGGGAGGAGTGGATGCTGGGGAGGAGCGTTTCAGGTGAAAAGGCCAATGTTTGGCCAGAAGACTACACAAATCCACAGCCGCCTGACTCCTTTCCAAAGCACGCGCTCTTTCCACACAGCTCATTGCCCGAAATTCACATTAAAACAAATCAAATTCTTAATTTGTTTCTGCTTATAGGGAAACTATATCGGATTGAAAAAATGGAAACAAAAAATAGAATAAAATGGCTCTAAAAATTTTTTGAAATGAGCTAATGAGCTGCTGCCTCTTAGCTGCAGTTGAGGAAAGGGAAAGGAATGACTAGTGCTGCAGTGGAAAGGCCGCACCCTTCTTTCACGCTTCCTTCTTCAAGGGGGAGGTTCTCTGGCTTCTGTTTGACTAGGGGAAGGCCCTACTTCCAGCCACTTCTGTCTATCCACACTGCAACCTCAGCCAGCCTTTTCAACTGACACCGGGGCTTCTGCCAGTTTTGACAGACAGCTTTATTGTCCTGCTTTATAGACACTGTTTGCATTATTAAAAATGTTTTTGGTGCTCTGCTGCTGCCACATCTTTTGACGAGGCTCATCGTTGTCTTAAATTATTTTCAACTACGTGGGCTATGTGAGGCTAATTGGGTGCTCAATGCTGGCTGGAAATGAATAAGCATATCAATTGCAGCTAAAATCAAAATAAATTTTGGACCAAATATATATCACAAAGGTTTTTTGTCCTCCGACAGGGGGCTCAGGGCGACCATTTGAGTCAGGATGGTCCAGGCAGCGCCCGCGAAAAGTGCCAGCACCAGTCCGCTCAGGCCGCCAGCCGCAGCCCAGAAGCTTTTCTTTCCCACACACACCTGCCGCTCTACCTCTTCCACCCTCTCGAGGTCTGTAATGACACGCTCAAACTGTGCCTGCTAACCCCCATTTAGTTTCTGGCTTAAAACAAGGAGACGCCAGATTAGGGGGGTAGAAACAACGAGAAAGAAAATATTTTAATAAAACAAACATTGATTCTAAGACTTGGATCCTCATACTTGGTAGAAAAAACACTTTATATCTGGTACCATCGGCAGGCCAAATGTGGGACTCTTTTCTCCAAAATGTGCAATAGGTTCGAGTAAAAAGTCAAGGAAATACATTTTCTACTAGTGGAATCTGCTGCTTGGACAGATGCATTTTGTTTTTGGCGCGCAGTTCAGTGTCTCTTTTCATGCGCGCCCAAAAACAAAATGCAGATGACACAGCAGATTCCACTAGTAGAAAATGTATTTCCTTGACTTTTTACTCGAACCTATTGCACATTTTGGAGAAAAGAGTCCCACATTTGGCCTGCCGATGGTACCAGATATTTCTTCCACTTTTAATATAGCATAAAATGTACAAATACAAATGTTATATTGCTGGTTATATTCGATATATAAAAAAGTAATTTAAAAAACTTGTGTAAAAATATAACGAAAAGAAAATATTCAAAAATGAAAATACAATGCAAACTAACTGGCAAACGAATTAATTTTTGAGAAATTTGTGACTTTTACTCAGGGCAATCGATTTTTGGGAGAAAAGACCTTTACTTTTGGCCTGGCGATGGTACCAGTTGTTTTCTCAACTTTACATAAACAAAAATGAATGCATGAGATGGATTCGAACCTACCAGTTTCATCCATCTGACCAATCGCTTGCACCACTACACCACTGGTGCATATGGCTCTTTAGTTTAACTGAATAGCTATGAATATAAATGAATACATAAGCTCAGGGACCCGGGGAAGAGGGGTGGGGGGGGGGGAGAAATGAATACCTACTATCGTCCATTGAATAGATGCGGAGAAGAAGAAGGAGAAGAAGAAGAAGAAGGAGTTCGGACAAATGGTTTTGAGTGATTTTCTCCAGCATTCTGATACTTTTTGGCGATTTTTCGCGAGTTTTGGTTAATTCGATGCTGCTCTTTCCAATGCAAAAAGAATCAGAAAGATTGAAGCTTCCAGTGAGGAGCTAGAGCCTTATCAAAATTGAGATCTAGCAATAACCCCCAAAACATACACCTTGGTCGAAAAGAGGGGCTGGGCGCTAACAGTCGCTACGCTCCCTCGCGCCAGCCCAATACGCCCATCGTATAAATTATCTGCCCCTATGTTCATCAGCTCAGCTGGAACCACAATCTGTGCTTTGTGTAAATACGCCTCATCAGGTGAGGTCGGAGAAATATCGGCCCCCAACCAGAGCGATCGGCAGAGGCTAGGAGAGTTCCACGTCGCCGCAGATTCCCCGTTCCTTTGCCAGCCTCTGCTAGCAGTTCGCTGGACAAGCTCCCCGCCTCCAGCACTGTGAAGGTGAAGCTGCGTCTCTGCACCTATACTGCTCCTTTCATATAGCCCATTTGGGCTCTGAATAGTGGACGAGCCTTGCTTTCTGCTACACTGCCGTTCGTCCAGGCCGTTTCGTTGCCCTGCAGCAGGGAGAAGGTTGCGCTGTCAGTTGCACGCTTTTTTCTTCCAAATGACTCTTCGCCTCTCCCAGTCTCCGAACACGTAACCTTTCAATTGAGTTTGTAGGGGAAAGAGTAATAGTGAAAAGTTGAAATTTTTGCGATTTTAGAAAATATGATCGAAACATGCTCCAAAAAATCAAAAAATTTAAAAAAAAAACAAACCAATTTGCAGTCCCGTTTGCGCCTAGCCTAGCATGCGAATAAACGCAGGTGCATGTGGAGTGATGAGTCTAAGCCTCTTTTACTCTGTGAGGTAATAGGGACTGATAAAAATCTCCTAACCGGAGGGCAAGGCCCCTGGCAGAGATCGATGAGGCAGGCGATCTGAACGTGTGGGCTTCCGTCGAACTTGAAGACGGTGAGGGGAACAGCGTAGCCGCTCTCCGTCTCCTCTATCACCCCGTCCAGTATCGTACCGGCCACCCCTGCTGCTGGACACCTCAACTTGCCCTATTTGCTATTTCCGTTATTGCTGAAAAATCATTTTCATTTTAAGCCCACAGTTCATTGGTTCTCAATGCTAGGCCCAAAGTCTTCGACTCCAAGGCATTCGATTCATGAACAAGATTCAGGGCATTCGATTCACTCTTCGATTCATGAACAAGAGGCTACAGCAGATGATCTGATTGCAAGAGGATAAGGTATTGCCCATTCTCGATGAGGCTGAGGTGGTCGTCGGCCTTGTAGGAGGCTGGAACGGAGGCCCCGTAGCCATAGGAGCCAGCCCTCGTCGCCCTGCTTGCATTGCACTGCCGAATGAAAGTGCCCAGCTCCTCTGCTGCAAAAGCCATTCATCCCACCCTCCTGCCTCTAGCCAGAAGACAAGAGGAACGATAGTCAAGCGGACGATCGAAGGCCAGCTCCAGTCGATCACCCAGGGCAACGTTGCTCACCTTCCGGCCTGGTGGAAAACTTTGGCTTTCTCAGCTGTTCAAAACAAAGCAGGGTTTAAAAGGGGAGAAGCTGGCAACCGTTGTCCTTGAGCGAAATGTGGATGGGGTCGGGGATGTGGATCTGTCCGTCTGGGTGGAGGATGGGGATGTCTGGGGAGTTGCTGAGAAGGAGGATGAATTGGTTGTAGGGCGGAGAAAGAGCAAGTGCTGATGTGCTTACTCAACTGCGATGTTGGGCCCGGTGGCGGTGACCTGGGCGCTGAGGGAGCTTGTGTAGTCGCAGCTTACCTGTGTTCATTGAAAAGGCCAATTTCGATCAGCGTTCATCATGTTAGCTCAATACGATTGGCGGCGAACAAAACTTTTTTGAAATATTTCGTTAAAATCCAAAAAGCTATGCAGCCCATAATTTTAGTTTCAAATTTTCGAAAAAAAATAAAAACTTCAAAATATCTTTGTCAATGGGCTGATTAAAATCTTTTAGCAGTTAGTTCTGTAACACGGAGGAACTATGTCATGCTATTAGCAGCTATTTTAGTAATCTCGTACCATGTAAGAAACTCTTTTATCGGATGGCATCATATGCCCGTTACCAAAAGAAAATATGAAATACACAAATATAAGCTCAAAAATACCTTTTCCACAACTACATTCCGACTAATGCCTGATTTATGCAACCTCTCCTCTATCATAAAATATTAAAAAAACCAAAATTCCCCTAACCTGAAAGATGCGGTCCTGGTGGGTCACCAGTCCGGGTACGCCCAGTGCATTGCTGGTCACCACCACAGTGGCAGCATAGCTGTGCGGCCCTGTGGCTTGCACTCCGCAGGCCGGCTCCTCGCTGCCCTCTTTCCCGTAGCCGTCCGCCGGCCCCCTTTATATTCCCTTACTTGGATTGGCTACAAGAAGTGGGGTAGGGGGAAAGGAGGAAGCTGATTGGCTGGCGGTGGGAAGGGAAGGCTAAGGGTTGCCTCTTTGGCGTCCACCACCTCACTTCGACAGCTGGCCCAGTGGTTCTTGGCAAAGACGGCCCCGGTGAACCGACTGGCAGAGTCCACGCGAACCTGTGCGGGGAGGGAAAAAGTCGGTAGAGTGGGGTAGGCCAATTTTATTTTTGTGGAACACAGAAATTTATAAATAAGAAATAAGCCTATTCATAAATAAGTATTATTTTGCAGCCGGTGTTTGGCTAGCGCGCAAAAACATGATACGCATTTTTGACTGCCTATAAGCAGTGCTGAGCCATCCCGATCTCAAAGAACAGCAAAATTCTTCTCAGGCAAACGCGGTCCCAAACCGATGCCAAATAGCCAGAAAGACAGCCTCTCTGGTGATGTCAATTCTAAGAATAGCTGACCTTGATGCCGCCGTAGGTGCAGTCGGTGACCAGCTCCAGGTCACTGCTCCGCTGCGCTGCCGTTTCGCCCAGGGACGACGGGGCTTCTTGGGCTCAAAAGAGTTGCTCTAGGTCTTCTAGACAGACTTGTTCCAACCACCCCTCCGGCTCTCCCCACTAATGATGTTCCCCCTTATTTATATATTAGACGTTACACCGTGAATAGCCGTAATCAGTAGGCCCTTTTCGACTTTTAGCGTTATTTTATATTAGACGGGAGAGGTGCCTGTAACGGCTATTTCTACCGTGTATTTTTTTAAAATTTTGGTGGCTGTTTCTAAGGTGTTTGGGGCTATCTGCAGCTGTCTTGAAGCCTCCCCAGGGCCATTTGATAGCATGGGAGGCCTCTCACTTCCATATCTTGAAGCAAGCAATACCTCCCCAATCGCTATGATATAGCATAGGAGGCCTCCCCCATCACTATGCCATAGCATGGGAGGCCTCTCCCTTCCCTACGTTGAAATCTATGCTATAGCATAGGAGGCCTCCCCTCCCTATGTTGAAGGTTGCGAGGCCTCCCCCGTCTGTATGCTATAGCATGGTAGACCACCCCCTTTCTATGCTATAGCATGGGAGGCCTCCCCCTTCCCTATCTTGAAGCATAGTAGGCCACCCCCGTCTCTATGGTGAAGCATAGGAGGTTCCCTTCCAGTGCTGTTAGGTGAAAAGTGTAATTTTAAGCACTTATGACATTGAAACGGGGGGAGGCCTCTGAAACATTAGGCATTTGAGTAAAAGGTACATAAACAATGACATTGAAACGGGGGGAGGCCTCTGAAACATTAGGCATTTGAGTAAAAGGTACATAAACAATGACATTGAAACGGGGGGAGGCCTCTGAAACATTAGGCATTTGAGTAAAAGGTACATCAACAATGACATTGAAACGGGGGAGGCCTCTGAAACATTAGGCATTTGAGTAAAAGGTACATAAACAATATCATAGGGATGGGGGGAGTGGTGGCCTCAAAAAATGAGCATGCAGAGCGGCCCAATGTCATTTTTAGACGTTATTTTTAGACGTTAGACGTTACCGTTAAACGTCTATCCGAATTAGACGGGAGTTTTAGACGTTATATTTAGACGTTCAACGTGTAAATATAACGTCTAAAACTCCCGTCTATTTTACCGCTTAAATAACGCTTAAGTAACGTCTAAAAAAGTAAACGGTAACGTCTAAAAAAATAGGCGTTATATTTAGCTGTTAGACGTGGAGTGAGCAGTAGGGAAAAAATTTTTTTAACGTTATTTTATTTTAGACGTTGGGCCAAAATCATTTACGGGAACATCACTGCTCCCCACCCCGATTTTCACCAACCAACTCAGCTTTTGCAAAATTTGCGAAAACTTGTAGAGCAAAATGCAATAAAATCAATCAACTACTTTGGTCTCAAATTAGTTACCGATGGGGGGGGGGGGTTGGTAAACCAACCACCTTTTGGGAGGGTTCCTATTTAAAATAGGTTCATGTAGCCTTCTAGAGTCTCGTCAAAAGGGTCAGGGCCTTACCCAGGGTGAGCACAGGCCGACGGCGGTTGGCGCGACAGAGATTACGATAGTGAACTGCGTCCGGAGCAGCTGGCAAGGCATCGGCGGGCTGCCAATCATCAGCCAGACTGCAGCTGCTGTTCCGCTCCACGTAGTTCACGGACTCGCACCTGATTGGATCAGGCTGGCAGGTCTTGGGCAGACAGAGATGCTCGATTGGCATTGGCGTGAAAAAAAATAGAGTCTGAGCAGAGGAGGAAAGAGGGCTGAGGAGCTGAGGCCTTAGCAGAAAGCCCTAATTGAGCTATTTTTGCATGTGGGTAAGCTCAGGCGGCTGTTTCAGGGCTCCTCAGTTTGTGCGAGGCCTTTCCCACAAAATGCCGCCTCCCGAAGTTTTTCAGCGACACTTTAAAGCAGCAAACATAGCGGATTTAGGTTAGGTTAAGGCTCAGATAGAGTTGGAATAGTGACGCCGAACTTTGAAAAATGGCATTTTGCGGCAAATGCCTGGAATGCTTCAGCTGTACTGAAATCGCTGGACCAGTTCGGTGCAGAAAGGCTAGGGCTAAACATGAGCGATGGGTCGAGAAGGCAGAGGCTGAGGCATTCGGGGAGGCTGACCCCCGCGATGGTGATGAAGGAGTGGCCTATGATGGCAGCCGACGCCACTCCGCTGAAGGCCACGCCTAGTCCTGAACAGGCTTCAGCCACACCTCCAACTAGTCAGTTGATGTTTCATTCGAAGTATTCCAACAATTCTTCTGTGAGGCATGGCTTTAGTAATTACTGAAATTGTGAATCTTCGATT